>LPNX010432938.1:944934-970200 GCA_001517045.1 Pseudotsuga menziesii | reverse complement strand
AAATTCAGGATGATAGGTACAGGATTGTGGATGACATCATCTACTACAAGGACATAATATATCTTGTTCCAGAATCCACATTGAGGAAGAAGATCATCCACGCAGCCCACGATTCTCCGTTATCAGGGCATCAAGGGTTCTTAAAAACCTACAGGCAGATTAGAGAGAGGTTTTCATGGAAGGGCCTCAAGGGGGAGATTATGCAGCATGTCCGGGAATGTAGCATCTGTCAGCAGAACAAGGTTGAGAACACACATCCAGCAGGGCTACTCCAGCCACTACCGATTCCAGAACAGAAGTGGGAGAGCATCTCCATGGACTTCATTACAGGCTTGCCCAAGGTCCAAGGGCGAGATTGTTTATATGTGGTAGTTGACAGACTGACCAAGTTTGCACACTTCTTCTCGATACCATCAAACTACTCGGCAGCTCAGGTGGCGGAGTTATTTTTCAGGTTACACGGGTTGCCTAAGACCATTGTCAGTGATCGGGATAGCAGGTTCACAGGTGCCTTTTGGCAGGAACTGTTCAGATTGGTGGGAACCGAACTGGCTACTAGTACGAGCTATCACCCCCAGAGTGACGGGCAAACAGAAATAGTCAACAAGTGGATCGAAGGTTATCTCAGGTTCTACGTAGCAGGGCAACAACGAACATGGATCAAATGGCTACACCTAGGAGAGTACTGCTACAACACTACTTATCACATGTCTATTAGGATGACTCCTTTTAAGGCATTATATGGTTATGAGGCCTTGGACTATGCAGATTTGGCATTTGGAGACAGCAGGGCTCCTAAGGTTAAGGATTGGATACAAGACAGTCAGGACATCTTGAAAGTATTGAAAGAGAATTTACGGACAACCCAGAATCAACAGAAGATGTATGCCGACAAACACAGGACTGAGCGGAGCTTTGAGGTAGGGGATTTAGTCTACTTAAGGCTCCAGCCTTACAGACAGTCGTCACTTAAAAAGAAAGGAGCAGAGAAATTAAAACCCCGCTTCTATGGACCATACAAAATAATTCGGAAGGTGGGAGAGGTGGCATATGAGCTAGAGCTTCCCAGAGAAAGCAAAATCCACAATGTGTTCCATGTGTCCAGCCTAAAGAAAACCCTTGGACAACACATTGCTCCATTTACCGAATTGCCCCCTTTAGATGATGAAGGACTGCTGATATTGATTCCTGAACGGATCATACAGACCAGAGAGAGGAAGCTCAGGAACAGAGTAATCAAGGAATATTTGGTTCAATGGAAAGAACTACCGCCAGAGGATGCCACTTGGGAAGGTGAACAGGTATTGCAGCATCCCAGTTTGAAGTTGCTTGAGGAAAAGCAATCTCGAGCGGGGAGGACTGTAATGTCCTCTTCCTTTTAGGCCCTGAAACCCATACCGCTAACCTATGTGATTCCTGTGGGTTCGAGCGGTTACTGATAGCTAGGGAATCAGATCAGGACTGATACCATCCATAGAAGATCTACGGCATCCTCACTTGGTTAAGAAGGGCCACCTGGGCCAAAGGCCACCTTCATGCATGACCATGCTCTTTTCCATGCTCCATGCATGACCATGCTCTTTGCATGCAAGTCAACGACAAATTGGAAGATAAAGTGACCTAATTAGGTCAAAGATTAGGTTTTGCGCAGTTGAACTTTATAGAGGGTAAAGCAAGAGGAGACCTGACTTATGCTTATGATTATTTTTGGGAGCTCTTGAATAGCAGCACAGCGTGCAGCACAGCAGTTGGGGTTGGAGACGGAGTCTTCAGCTAACAGGATTTCGGTAGTGAAACATCTGTCCTAGTCTTATTCCGGGTAAGCCATACTGGTTCACCACTTGATCTTCATTCATTCATCAGTTATATAGCACAAGGTATAGATTGTTGCAGGACACGGTGCAGCCGTAAGGGGGGTTTTCAACAGAAAGCCCTAATCAGCTGTAGAGCCTCCAGATCTCAGTTTCCTTCAGAAACTCAGGCACCAGTCTTATCATCAGCTACATACTCCGGCACTCCTTGATTATCAGCTCCATCTGAGCTCATCCGAAGGAGTTATCAGCAATTCCGGACCACCAGGGGCGTGAGCAGCTGCCTCAGAGAACCAAGACGCTATCATACTTAGAGGGTTCAAAACTGCAGTATATTCCAGCCAATCTCTCCGTCACAGCGAGGCTATCAGCCCTGCAAATCTGCGGATCCATCGGACACCTCCTTCCTTGAGGGCGTCACCTATTACTTTGATTGGGCGTCTTGTTGCTGGAGCATTCACCGGAGACAGGAGAGATCACCTCCTCTCCGATCCAGTTCTCAGTGCTTGCAGACTTTATCTGAAGCAATCCAGCTCGTTATCAGTGGTAAGTGTGCATTCTATCTCACAAACCCTAACCCTAATTTTTCCTATAAAATGGGGATTTTTGCCTGGCAGTTTGTAAGCCCAGTTTTATCCGCATAATTGTTTGGAAATAGAAAATATCAGTATTTGGGATATTACAATGAGGGTGAGAACCCTAAATGTCCAAAACACAACCCTAGAAGATGAACCGTCATAAAGTTTGTAGCCCCAAGGTGGTTAGTTAAAACAGTCAACTTCCCGGGGTCATAACTTTTGCATACAATCTCTGTTTGGGGTGTTCGATAGCTTGTTGGAAAGGTCTATCCGAGCTTTACATCTTTCGACTAAGTCTAAATGCATGTCGTTGGCAACCATTTGGCCCCGCGAATCGCAAAAAAAGGTCGTTTAGGGACTCAAAATAGGCCTGGAAGTTTAGGACTCGAAAAACTGTAGAAAAATAACTAGGAAACTGCCAAAATGTAGAATTGTTTTGAGTGAGTTGAATAGGTGGGTGGCCATCGATCTCCATCTGGATCATTTGTTCCAGTTCTACATTCCTATTTGGTTGGTTGGGTTTAAAAACACTGCTCTAAAATTCATTGAATCAACCCATAAGGAAGCCTCCCTTGACCTTGAGAGTTGATCTAAAGTGGGAAGGTAACACTAAGATGATAGCGACGCTCTCTTTTGAAGTTGCTCCTTTATAGTGCTTGTAGATTAGAACTTTTCCACCTAGGTGCTAAATCAAGATGTAATAGACCACTCCCTCCTCTTGATTTCATTAAGGATCAAAGCTCAAAATATGTAAATGAATGTCCATATATGCACCAACTCATTGGTAGATCCATGAACTAGGGAGATCACCCACCAATAATTGAAGTATACATCTCCAAGCAAGATGTCCACAATAGCTAACCAACACCATCAAGAATGAGACAACCCTTTGCGCAAGACATGACATGCTTCCACACGTGTTCCAAGAGAGAAGCAACTAAAGCATTCAACCAATAATGGTACCCAGAGTTAAGACGCCATCTATTTACCAAGCATTAAGAGTGATCCAATAATATGAGAGTTGAAGCTATCAAACATTTGGTAGGAGTAGGGTGCTCTTTGGAAGACCAACCAAAAAGCATTGTTAAGCACGAAGAACATTATACGAGCAAGAGCGCTCCACAATGAAAGGCCTCCAAAGGTCACCATCTCATCCATTCAATCCAAGCAAGTGTCTAGGACCTAGGCTGCTTTAAGGAATATCCATCATAAACCATCCATATCATCAAATCGTGCCATGTAAGCAAGAGGGTTCCAAGGAAAATCCATGACCAAGTATCCATAAGTGCAAATCACTCCTCATGGCCTAGAGTGCTCCACCAAAATGATAATCATGCCTTGAAAATATAAATATAGCCCAACAATGCTAGGGCGTTCCTATAGACAATTCCCCAAATAGCATCTCATCATGAAATCAAGTGAAGTGTTCCATGTTCAAGGATAGGAGATGTGATCTAGATGTCACATAAGACCAAAAGCACCAAGAACACTCTACAAGAAAGTGATTAGTGTGCCATAAACAAGGGCAACATTATCCATATGTGAGCACATCAATAGCCACAACGTCAGGAGAGGTTGCATCCCATAGCTACTAGCATGAAGAGCCATCCATACCCCCATCAACCTATAATCGCTGCTAAATGTGTGACAAAAATCACATGTTGAAACTTGACACCCATGATAAAATGGGGTGTAAAACCAGCCTCAGGGGGCATTGGTATACCATTTACATACATCACCTTTGATGGAGATAAAAAAATAACTCCATGAATGCATCTTCACAGAGTGCATCAAAATGAAACAAATCTTTCAAAATCCATGCTTACGTGGAGTACCCCTATAACCTTGAAGCTTTGGGCTTGGTACGGAATTGGGTTGGAATTGCTCGATGACTCAATTTATGAACCAATTTACTAAACCTACATAAAATATGAAAATTATATATATATATCTATATATTCAAGATTCCAAATCTTGAAAAAGTATATATGGAAAGTCTGCTTATTTGTATAGCTTGTGAGGTGAGTATGAAGTAATGGCATCAAGTCCAAAACATATTAGAAGCAAAATACATAAACAATAAATCTCTAAATCGCCTCTTTAGTCCAAAGAACAACATGCTACATTCTACTAGCCTGCTACATATTGTTGATCAATTGTGTTATACGGTTTAGCGCCAAGAGAGTGTAGAGTTGTTTTTTTTAATTCTAATTGGTTGAAGCCCCATGCCTAAGCCCAGATCGGTTTATAGGATGGAGTTGTGTTTTAATCTCACGGATCACAGAGGGTTACCAATAATACACATTAAAGCATACAGACATAACAAAGACAAGAGACAAGAACATAGATGTAGAATAACAGATTATATTATATTATGAGGGTCCATACAAACACAGAACTGAACCAAGTTCTCATCTGGCTCAACAATCTAATATATATGATTTACAAACAGTTACATATAACTACCTGTCGGTTCGGTCAACCGACACGACCTTATGCGGCCGACCTAATCTTTAATTAGTCCGCTAATCGACTTAGTCGGCTTATTGACTAGCTCCTCCAACATCTCCCCCAAGAACAAAATCTTTCTTCGTCCCGAAGAAATAGGGGAGGTACTCAAAATATTTTAGTGTCTAAAATAGTTATTTTCTTGTTTGTCTTTCATGGGCTATGAAGTCGGATGGTTGGTAGCTTCTGTATACATAATTCGACGATTGCTTCTGTTGTAACGACCAGTTGATGTTGGAATTCTGTCCAACTTTGAAGTACTTTCTGGATGTCGATGGTCAGTGTTGTAATGCTTGATAACGTCGACATCTTCTCCTGAATGGAAAGGTCTGCTATTCTTTCCATGTCAGGTCCCATGAACTGGTCTTTTTCTTCTGCAGTTTCCAGCAGTCTTTTCATCTGCGGGCAGATGGTGTCTAATTTCTCCAAGCTCGAGAGTGCCTGCTGCACCCATTGGTGTGCTTGTCTCTCGAGTCTCTGCAGTTTGGCTATCTCCAGCACGATTTGATCTTGTATTGAGCTTCTCAGTGCTTCCTCAGTGCTCTTTCTCTTTTCCAATGCTTGAATTTGTTGTCGAGTCTGTCGAGTTTGCTGAAAGACTTGCCCGTAATAAGTAGGCCAGTCCCAAAGTACCCCTTCTGTAATGACAAACTCTTCCATGTGGTCTTGTAGCACTTTGTAAGCTTCTGAGAAGGCTGTGTATTGCTGCATCAGTAATCTAGATGTCTCTTCTCTTTGTTCTTCCTTTGTATTTTGCATCTGTACTTGTAGGGTCGACACCACACTCTCAAACAATTGATATGCCTTTTCAAGCGGCTTGTCGGTGTCGGCTTCCATAGGTCCTGGTATTACAGATTTTAGTGAGGCCCTTTGTTAATGTTTTGTTAAATGCCTCGATTGCTCCATTCGATTGGGGGTGATAAGCTGTACTACATCAGTGATCAATTTTGAACTGGTTTGTTAGTGCTTTGCTGGTTTTATTAATAAAGTGTGACCCTTGGTCATTGATTAGGGTTATTGGGCATTTAAATCTAGTAATTATATTTTCATAGATAAATTTAGCAGCTATCTCACTGGAATATGTGTCGACTGGTTCTGCTTCTGCCCAATTGGTTACATATTCTACTGCAGTTATTATGTACCTTGCACTTGTTCTTTTTGTTGGTATGGGGAATCGTCCTATGAAGTCGATGGCCCAAATTTCAAATGTCAAACTTGGGTTTACTGATATCAAGGGCATTTCTGTACTAGGCAGAGGTCGACCCAGTCGTTGACATCTGTCGCATTGGCTTACAAATTTCTTACAATCTTTGTATAGTGTCGGCCACCATAGCCCTTACTGTTGGATTTTCTTGGCAGTTGTGTCTACTTGAAAATGTCCTCCTGCCGGTCCATAATGTGCTTCATACATGATATTATTTCTTTCATGTTCTAATACGCATCTTTTGAGGATGTCGTCCAGGCCCATTTTATATAAAAATCCATTTATGAGGCTATATGGTGCAGTTTTCATGGCTAAGATTTGTTCTTTTTCGTGCTCATCCCTTTGGTGGTTGTCCATTTTCTAAGAATTGAGCTGTTTCCTCTAATTTTGCTGGGACTGCTTTTATTTGAAATAAATGTGCATCCGGCAGGTCATCTTCGACTCCTGTCGGTTCCTCTCCTGTGTCGATTCGTGGTAAGTGGTCGAGTCCAACATTTAATTTTCTTGGTCTGACAACGACTGCAAATTCAAATTCTTGGAATAAAAGTAGCCATCGACAAATTCTCCGATGGTGTAGGGGTTTATTTACAAGGTATTTTAATGCTTGGTGGTTGGTATAAAAGATGAAAGGGTTGATTAGTAGGTAATGTCTATATTTCTGTAGTGCAAAAACCATTCATAAGGCTTCTCTCTCAGTTGTCAAATAGTTTCTTTCTGCTTTATTTAGTTTTTTGCTGCTGTAAATTATGGGGTAGTCCATTCCATCGTTCCTTGGTTGAGTTAAGATTGCTCCTATTGCTAGGCTTGATGCGTCGATGTGTACATGGAATTTGGTCGACCAATTCGGGAACCTTAGAATGGGTGCTTCGACTTGCTTCCTTTTTAGTGTTTCAAATGATATGTTACATTCATCTGTCCAGTCGAACTCTTGATCTTCTCTTAATAGTTCTTCCAATGGATAGGTCATATCTGAACAGTATCTTATGAATTTTCTGTAATATCCTGTATGACCAAGTAGTACCCTGACTTGTTTCGGGTTCATCGGTGGTTTTAAGTCGAGGATAATTTTTATTTTTTCAAAGTCAACCTTGATGCCTTCTTTGCAGACAATGTGTCCTAATAGTATCCCTATAGGGGTTAGAAATATGCATTTCCTTATGTTCAGAGATAGCTGGATTTGTCGGCATCGTTCCAACATGAGCCTTAGCCATTTGCAGTGATCTTTCGGCATAGAGTATATTGTCCAATCATTGAAATATACTACCATTGTTTTGTAAATATATTCTTGAAATGTTTTGACCACAATTCTTGAAAATACTGTAGGTACGTTTTTTAAACCAAAAGGCACAACTCTGTAAGCAAATCAGCCAAATTCACATACGAATGTTGTCTTTTTCTGGTCTTCTTTGGCTATTGGTACTTGATTATAACCTGAGAATCCGTCTGTGAATGAGTAGCATTCATGTCCTGCGACTTCATTTAGGATTTCATCTGCATAAGGTGTTGTAAATGGGTCTGTTAAGGTGACTTTATTCAATTCTCTGAAGTCGACACAAATCCTTAGCTTTGTCGGGTCGGTTTCTTTGGTTAAACGACCATTGGGCTTGCCCATTCCGATTGGTCAATAGGGTAGATAATTCCTGCTGCAAGCATATTATCAATCTCTTTCTTGATTATCTCTTTATATTTGTGAGCTAATTTATATGGTCTCTTCTTTACAGGTCGGACATCAGTTTTGATGTCGATCTTCATTTCACCCATTTCATGGACTAGACATTTGAGATCTTTGTAGTCTCTAGCGAATACATCTTGGAATTCTTTTAGTAAGTTTACTATTTATATTGTTTGTTCTTCACTCCAGTAGTCTCCAATTTTTGCCATTTTTGGTCAATCATCATTTGAGATGTCAAATTCTTTAGTTTTCACTTTAGCATCTAACCATTCTGGTGCTTTTGCTTCATTGATTGGTCGACTCCCTTCTTTAAACTGTGAAAATGTAGTAGGAAAGTCTGCTGCAGTCATTCGGTCGGTGTCTACTTTGTCGGCTGTCTCGACTTTAAGTATTGTGTGAATTGGTTTTGTTGTTTCTGAATGGTATGATTCCATCGAAAGCTTTTCCCTTCTGGATTTTCATTTTCCATTTGTAGTCTTGTTGACTGTGGTGTTGTCTTGGTTTGTATGTTATTGCATGTTATTGTCGGTCGGTCGTAATTTTGTGTTAGGGTATTGTTCCTGGTCGGTTCTATAAACGCCTTGATTTGTTTTGCAGTTTCGACTAACTTTTCGTCTTGTGGTATAAAGATGAAGTCTTTGATAAAATTCTCTCTAAGTTCATGCCATAGGAATGTTTCAACCCGTGCTTCTTCCATTTTGTACCATTTGTTTGGTAAGTCAAATAGCGTCGATGGAAACAGGTGTGGCCATGTACGTTCGTCCTTATACCCAAGTCTTTTCCACTCTTTTTCACATGTTCTTATGTGCTCTTCTGGGTCCTGCCCTTGGATGAACATAGGTATTTGGGCTTGATTGGTTAGCCTTTTTCCTCCGAATCTTTCTACAAAGTATGTCGAAGCTGTTGTCCATGTCTGCAATCTTGATTGATGGGTATCCCACCATCTAGCAGCTTGTCCTGTGAAGGTTTCTACTAAGCTTTGTAGTCGGCCATGTTCACGAATGTTTTTGGATACTTGTTCTATATGCATAACTGGTGATTCTCTTTCTTTGTATCTTGGGATTTGTTTGATACTTACATTTGTTGGTTTTAGGGTAGGGTATTCCCTGCTTTTCTTTTCAAATATTTTTGGGATGATGGAAACCAAGAAACATTGTTGGACTGGTTTCTTCTGCATTGTTTGAATGGTCCAGCAACCTCTTGCTTGTGTTTCGTAGTTTTCGACTTCCCAATCACATAATTCTGCGTCTGAGTTGTATCTTACTGAATCTTGATTGCCTAAGTGAAGTTCGCCATAGACATTGGGTTTTGTGTAGTCTTCATTGTTTTGCATTTGATATAATTATCGGATGTCGACTTCTTCGTCAATAGGTTCTATCCAACGCTCTCCTTGGGATGGATGGATAGGTACTATGACTTTTTGTCCATTCCCTTTTAGTTTGATCCTTTCTTTGTCTAAACATATCGATGCTTTCATTTTTCTTCCCCAAGGTCGACCTACTAACGCTGGGAAGGAACTGGATCCTTCCTTAGGGTCAATAATTTCAGAGTCGACTTTGGTCGATATTCCTTTTATTGTCGTATCGACATTTCTCCAAACTCCGATAGGTTCGATGAGACCTTGGTCGGCTAATTTCATGTATATTCCTGACTCGTATAGTCGAGGTCTACCCAATTGTTCCCAAATGTCGCGAGTCATAATGTTTACTTGTGAGCCGAAGTCGAGCACAACTTGCGGGACATGGTATCCTTCAATTTCTAGGTCGACAAGTGGGTCTGCATCACTTTTGTCCTTCTGGTTTAAACTGCACGTGTTTTTTGTTTGTTTTTCTGTATTATTGTTGTGTTTCATATTATACAATAAGTCAATGAATTGAGATACCGCTTTATCATCTTGTACTAAACGTATTAATATGTTAACTGTGCTTCGTCGACTATCATTAGCTTCTTCTTGTCGAGCAAATTCTTTAAATATATTCGTTGCGTCTTTATACAATTGTTTTTGTTTAGCTGGTTTAGGATAATCATTGTTTTCTTTTATTTTGCTTATGCGTGGATTATCACTCCCAATTTTTGTCCCTTGTCGGGTTACTATATGCAGATTCTTTGTATTGATTACATCATGTTTTTGAACGCACGACAAGACATTAACATTTTTATTTTTATTGATTTTATCAAACATAGTAGGGCAATCCTCTAATGAGTGATCCCCGACTCCACAACTAGTACAAAATTTTAAATCGGTTCTGCCCTTGTATGGGCAGTTTGCATATCGATGACTTTCTTTATAGCATGTGAAACACTGGATGGGCCGACATGGTCAGTTGTTGTGATTCCCATAGAATCGACCTCGACCTCCATATCCTCCACGACGGTTGTCGAACCGGCGCTCATATCGACGGCCTTCATACCTTTGATTATTCTGTTCGTTTTGAGCATTGCTTCGCTAGTCGTTATCGTTGTTCTGCGCAACTACGTTTGTCTGGTAGACTGCTTGGTAGTTTTGTCGGTTCTTTAAGTTTAGGTGGTAGTCGGTCGTGGCGTGACTTTTTACCTCACAGATTGCACACTAAGATGCTTTACCATTCTTCATGTTATACGGGCAATCTTTCGTTGTGTGTTCTCCATGTTCTTGGCAGATGTCGCAGAAGCACTTTGTCTGAACAAATCGAACGTCCTGTCGGCTGATGTCTTGTCGACAGTTATCTTTTGTGTGTTTGGTCGTTGAGCATTTTGTGCACCAGACATCCTGATTCTTAAGGTTCAGCTCTTTCAATGATTTTTGCATGATTTCTAGCTGTTCTTCCAGTCTAGTATCCATGGGATATGCTGGGAAATCTTCGTCCATCTCCACTTGCAGAGCTTTAGTAAGCGCATCTTCGTATGTTTTAAATGTCTCCAAGCTTATGTGCTGCCGAATTTTCTGTCATAGACCTGCAAGGAACCATTGAATTAATATTTGTTCATCAATTACATAGTCCAGTTGGCTGAGGAGGTCTTTCCAATGTTTGTCATACTCTCGGATAGACTCTGCTGGCTTTTGCTATGTTGTTTTCAACTTTTTAGCTGCCAGATGTTTTGCATCTAGAGTTTTGAAGAACGACAAGAATTGCGCCTTAATTTCTGCTTTAGATGCTTGAGGGGTTCTCTCAGTAAAGGTCATGTACCACGTTAGTGCTCTTTTCCTCAAGGCACTAGCGAACTGTGCCATCTGTCGATCTTCAGCTGTAGCCTGATTTGCCTCCCATGTCAACTCACAGACAAACCAATGTTGTCTAGGATCTTCGTCACCCTTGTATAGAGAGATATGCGCTGATTCATGACCCATGTCAGACTCGTTGTCGCTATCTCCTCCAGGAGGTGGCAGTGGTGGGGGTGGTGGTGGTGGGGGTAGTGGGATGGTTTTGCTTGTCTCTTTGTGCAGAGCTATTGTCGACTGAACTTTTGTTCCTGTCGGTTGTTTTGTTTGTCGTTTCTTCTCCGACAAGCAGTTAGTTCGGGTCGACTTCTCCTGTCGATGTCCAACTGCAATTATTTGTCTGCAGGTCCGACTGTTCTGTATTTTCCAAAGCTGTATTTGGCAGGGGGGGTGCTCCTTCATGTGTTGGGTAAAGTAAGTGGATACTTCGGTTGGAAGGGTACACTTGAAGCGTGACCCAGTTTCCTTCCTTCGGTCGATGGATCACTAGATGATTATCATCATTTACTTCGTCGTCTAGTCGGCTCCATATACCAAACTCACCAGCTCTTAGTCTTAAGTCTTCTTCGACAATGGTTTGCATCCTGGTACTCGGATTCGTTGGAGATAGAGGTCTTATCTCTTGGGAAACTTCTATTTGGAGAGCTTCACGCTGCTCTATCCACAAGTCTTCTTCCATGGGTGATGCCTCTTCTTCCACGCCTTCTTCCTGTCGGTCATGACCCGACTCCGACGGATTTCTCTCTTGCTCTGTCACCCTAGTACTCATTCCTCTTTGCAGTGCTATAGCCCTTTCTCTTTTTTCTTCCCTTCTTTTCAGTCTCTTCTCTCTCTCTATTCTCTCTAAATCCGGCGTACCTTTGTGTGTCACTGTCTGTTCGATTTCCTTTTTAGGTTGACATTTCATTGCTGGTGATGGTATCTCCTTTCAGTCGACTAGAATCCTCTTCACTTTACCCCATACGACCAGCTACCACCCCATAGCCTACCCGACGGTTTAGAAAGATCGGATAGTTCTGTTTACTTGCTTAGGAAATATTCCCACTCCCTTTCGGCAATAAATTTCTCCCACCTTTTCTGTTTCTCCGCCTAGCTAGAATTTGGTGGCGGTTCGTGCAGTGATGGACGAGGTTCGACAATATGACCCTCTCCTTTTTCTATCAGGAATTTGAACAGTAGGGTCGGTAGAGAGCACAAGAACTGCTCGGTAAGGTCTGTATAGAATTTCTTCTGAATGGTTTCCATCGAAGTTCTTTCTTCTATAGCTTGCTCCTTGCAGAATTCGTCGGTGATCTTTTCAAACTACTTCGACAGGTTTGTTCTTCCCCCTCGAATCAGTTTCTCTAGCAGCTCTTGGTCCTTAGTCGCTTCCGGCTTTTTCATCCAGAAGTTTTTTCAAAAGCTGGGGTACCGATTCTACAAACTTCTCATGAGTTTCAGTGAAGAATCTCTCCTTCGCCTGAGCGATCATCAATCTGTTTCTCCTCGCGTAATTCTGCAAATAATTTGTTATCTTACGGTCCCACCAGTTCTTAATCTCCTGTTCTGATATCATCTGCTTATAGTCATCTTAGATATGTACTATCGACAATGAAACCAATGTTGTAATCTCACGGATCACAAAGGGTTACCAATAATACACATTAAAGCATACAGATATAACAGAGACAAGAGACAAGAACATAGATGTAGAATAACATATTATATTATATTATGAAGGTCCATACAAACACAGAACTGAACCAAGTTCTCATCTGGCTCAACAGCCTAATATATATGATTTACAAACAGTTACATATAACTACCTGTCGGTTCTGTCAACCGACACGACTTTATGCGGCCGACCTAATCTCTAATTAGTCGGCTTACCGACTAGCTCCTCCAACAAGCTGACCGAATGGGTTGTTATGGACCAATTTCATCCTGGACCGACCCTGAACTGGTTTAATGGTTGCTTTAGAGTCTTTCAAGGTTAGATTGGCCGATCTCACTGATTTTGGTTCTAGTTTTGCTGATTTTAAAAACATTGCACCATGAACTTGAACTAGGGAGTGGATAAGGATACCCATGTATTTGACAGAAGTCAACTGGAGGATATTTGTTTGCCAATTAGTCGTACTAACCACATTCATCAAAATGGAGGCACTGGGTGAGACATATGGTCTTCAAAGAAACCACTAGTCACTGCTTTTTCATGTAGCTGCGAAGCTATTACTCATAGGAAGATGGTTTTCACTCAAGCCAACGATGGGAAAATGTTATCTCTTGAAACTTAAAGGGATCAAATGAAACATTTAGGGAAAGTGCCAATGTTACCTCACACAGTCTCCCTGACTTCAGGCTAGTGCTTGCTTGTTTTAGGGGGCCTCCCAAGTGAGCTGAAGTCAAAACTCTTCAATTATGCCTTTGCAAAAGACTTTAAATCTTCAAAATATACTCACTCATAAATTATGCATATTTCTTCCCCTAAAACACTTGACAACATCAAGTAAAGTCCAGATTTATGTGTTTGAATATAAAATCAGCATATTCTCTTCATAAATCTTCAATAATCTACTTCAGATTCGCAAGAAAATGTTGCAGATGTGCAAGTAAACACCCAAAATATTGATTGGGCTGGCAGTGCCGCGGTACACCCTAGGCCAATCAACTTGGAATATTATCAAACCACGTAGAAAATTCAATGAACACACTAGAAATTGGCTGTTTCTAAAGTGATCAATTTTATTAGTGAAGTTGTCAACATTCAGTACATCAAATTAAACCACAAATCCCAACAGGACATGAAGTCACTACACAAGAATCAAGATGATCTGTAATCTCTTGGTCTATGACCAAATTGAATCAGCTTTGCAAATCTTATATTAATTAATTTTCTTTCTCTGTGTCTTTTAATCGGGTTTGTTGTCTAAATGGACTGTGCATTCAAAGTCAAACAAAGTACTAAATTAAAGGGTCACAATCTTACATACACAAGAACACATAGATTTACTGTAGAGATTTGCACACATGACAATGGTGGCACATCTTTTCTACCCCAGTCTGTATGAGCTCCTCCTTTCTCTCATTGCAATCATTCTTGTCTTGTGGAAAGCTTTCTAGAGAGCTTTTAGATAGCCTGTGATTAATAACTTATTTTGTGCTTGCTTTGTTTTCATGCTAAAAGTTTAGCATTCTCTTTTAGTTCATAGTAGAGTAACATATACTTTGTTGTTCAAAGCATTATGCTTGTACAATTGTGGGAATTGTGTAATTTTGTTGTTGTTGTGTCTTTAAGGTTTGGTGTTTAATTGAGTCCATGTGTTTTAACTGTCATCTGGGATTTACGTTTTGAGTGCATTGATGGATATTTTGTTTGATTTTCTTCCCATTGGTTGAGTTCATGTAAATGTTTTCAATTTTTGTTTTTGTATGCAGCGTTATGCTGAGGCTCATTGTGCTGCTGCATCACAAGATTATAAAGGTAAACTGTCTACGAAAACACTCAGATAAGTTGTTTCTTTGCATGTTACATATAGCAATAAAAAATAGGAGTAATTTTTTGCTTTCCTTTGGTCCAGATCATAGTTTTTCTCATTTCTCTTTTTGATTAAAGCAGGTGTCTTAGAGCATTTTGGTTGTCTTTCACAGCGTTTTCCCAACAATCTCCACATAATGATTGAAACAGCAAAGGTGTGTACTTTGAACAGGCCTGGGAATGTGCACTCATAGTCATAACATATGCATAGTTCGCCTTTTTGTCCGTTCCTGTGATTGTTTACGTTGATTAAATCAATTCCCGTCAAAATTGATATTTGAACAACTTTATCTAGTGATGATATACATGATAAAAAGAAGAAGATACAGTGCGTGGATAAGTGGCAGTCCTGTTTACAATTGATTCTTTTTATATGAAGAAAACTATTTCTCAAAAAATGATTTAGTCATTGGGAAATTTGCAAGCCTTCATGGAAACGCTGATTGGCCTACGTTATTCTCCGCATTGCCAGCTAACGTCTAATGATCAAAGATTGAACATTTATAGTTTGATGCTAGAAAAAATTTAGTTGATTCATAAGATGACTGGGGGTCCATAAAATACATATGGTGATACTTTATCCTCCCTCCTAGTATGAGCAGATATAAAGGTCTAACATCCAGTGTGCACAAAAAACCTTAGTTTCTATGTTGTAGTAAATATTCTCCCAACTGCTTTTTTATGAGCCTGAAAATGTGGGATAGAAACATGGGCTAAACGGCCTGAAACATTTCAGGCACTGTTTCTGGATGTGAAAATACTGTCCAGAATGTATGAGCAGGTTTCAGTTGCATTTTGTCCCAATATTTTTGGCCTTTGACCAATGAATTTATGGCCTCACAAAGTACATTCCTGACCAAAGGCCTTGTTGACCACCTAACCAACTAGGTGGGCAACCATGTACCCTGTGCCTTGAAAACGAGAAAGATGTACTTGACAAAGTTTTTCAAGCGAGGCAGTTGTTACTTTTTCTCTTCTCATCTTGTCTCCTTGGAATTTCTGCACCCCGCAGGGGGATTTTGTAAGGATACGCTAGTCGCTAGCATGATGGCCAAATTTTGTATTACTTAGTTGCCTAGGGTTTTGTCATTAGGGAAGTCCTTTCATCGAGTGTTTTTTTCCTGGTTAATTAATTTTTTTTTAGTGATATTAGTTATCTGAGTTTTTCACTCAAAATTTCTTCCAAAGTGGTGAAAGACGTTCTAATGATCGAGTCCATGGGGTGATTAAAGTCTAGAAATGTTGTATATTCCCATGCTAGACATTATACAGAGTTTTGCGGAATTTCATTAAGTTTTACCTAGGATTTTTTTAATATTTGGTGATTAAAAAAATGCCCCTCATCAAAAAATAGTTGTAGTGTAAAGAGGGTTATTTGTCACCTAATTCCCATAAATAGGGGTGCGGGTACTCAAATTCAATTGCATGAGACCCCCTACACCCTTTGGCCAAGTTTGAAGTCATTTTGACAAGTTTTGCTAAGGGTTGGGTCCCATTTGCCTAAGTCAGTCATGGAAATCAGGGAAATTGACAAATAATTAGTCAGACAAATTTTGGAAAAGTGCCTAAAGTCACTTAGGGGTTTGAAATATTGTTTCCTAAAGTCAAGATATGTTTTTAAGTGACATTAGAGGCAAAAATGAGCCCCCCCATGCAAGTGTTTATTAAGTTTGAAGTTGCCCTCTCCAGGAAGTGTGCCCCTCTCTCCATGTGCCTTTCCCTCACTCATGTGATAAGTGGCAAACATGCAAATGGGGTCTCTCTTCACTCTTTTTCATGTTTAAGGAGGCTTCCCCTCCTCATTTGGGTTACAATTTCTTACGCTCTCATGCTCTTGCTCTCTCTTGCTTCCTTTGTGCTCCCAATTTTTGTGAGCTTTTGTAATTTTCAGCCATTTGGGCATTTCAATAAAAATCTTTGGAGGAAAGCTAGTGTGTCTTGGTGCTCATGGTGGTTTACTTCTAAGCTTCATAGTTGCTCAAGTGGTTGGAGGCCAAAGAGACAAATTTCTTTGCCTTGGTGAGTTCTAGTCATTTTTGTTAGATTTCATGAGTTTTCAGATTTGTTATTAAGAAGTTCATACTTTCTTGATACAGATTTTGGAACTCACTTCTTTCTAGTTTGTGGAGCAAAAGTCTTCAAAGTTGCAAGTCGCTAAGATTGGAGAGTGGGATTTTAAGGTTAGATGCCCCACTTCTTCAAGTTGAAGAACCAAGAGCACCCTTTCCTCATCCATTTTCTCATTAAATATCTGCATTTAATTTTATCTTTATTTGCACCATTGGATCTAGTTTAAATCCTCATTTTCACAAATCATTTGAAGCAATTTACTCTATACTTGAATGCAAGGTGTTTCAAAGTGATTTTGGACATCTTTTATTGTATTATGTTTGCTGTTTTTTGCAGTTTTTTATCATAACAAGGAGAAACTTTGCCAAAATTTGGACAGAAAATTGTGTAAAGGACTCCCAAGAGCCAACACTTCAAACTCCATCGCCTAAAGTGGTCAAAATCTCTTCTTTATTCTTTCTTTCTCACTAAAATATACAGTAGAATTTTATTTCTTATTGCAAGGGCCAAGAGTCTCTTTGGTCCATCTTCCATTCCTTTCAAATTTCATTTTTGTTACAAGTTGCCATCCATTGCATGCAATGGAGGTTGGGCTTGCCCACCCTTGCATTTCAGGTGAAGAGAGGCTAGATTTAGTTACTAGCTTTATTGTTAGTATTTCATTTATTTTCATTGCTTGCCCCATTTCTTCACTAGGAATAAAGTTGTGTGGCTAGGTTAAATCTTCATTTTGTTAAATTTTTTGCCATCCACTGCTAGCAAAGGAACTTGGGCTTGCCCACCCTTGTATAGAAATCTAAGAAGGGCTAGAATAATTTGTTTTCATTGCTGCAAGTTTGTTTTTTCCCCACGCTTTCCATTCAGAAAGTGGGTTGTGAGGCTAGTGTTAGTTTGTTATTTTGATTCAATTTATTTCTTTGTGCCTACACCTTGCAAGTGATTTGGTTTTGCCATCCTTGCAATATCGTGTTGGCTAGTATTGTTAAATTTCTTTAAAGTTCTTTTATTCCTTATTTGAAAGTTAAATAAACATTGCCCCAATCTTTGCCCCGTATTCACTCCCCTTGCGAGTTCATCCGACCCTAGGTGACCAGAAAGGGAGAAGTTTTGTGTTGGTTAGATTAGTAGACACACAACTTTTATCTTGATAAGAAATTGAGAAAAAAAAGGTTGACATGTGGAGCTAGAGGTGTAGATGTTGTTCGGAGTCTCGTGGCACTTAGTGTCCTCCTGTTGGGGGAGATCATGTCATGTTAGTCACGTTATGCTAGCCGACATAAATAAAAAGTATTAAAAAAATAAAAAATAAAAAATATAAATTACATATCGACTTTAAATAAAATATAAAAACAAATTAAATAGCATAGATCCATTTAAAACCGAGATCTATCAAGTACCGAGAAGGATTCAAATGGTAAAAAAATGCACACCTCAAGAAATTGGATCCCTCTCGATGCTTGATAGATCCGGGTTTAAAATGGATCTAAGATAGTTTTATAAAAAATCAAATTAATTAATTACACAAGGATAAAGTGATTAGATATTGCTTAATTTTCAAGTGGCGACTCCACTTTTAAATTCGGTGAGGTATTCTACTAGAAGCAACTCTAGGGGTGTGTTTGGCCCTCTCCTTGAACCAGAAAGGATTTATAGGAGAAGATTAGACATACTAGCTTCTCGTAGACTCCTTGCATGTCTTGCAGAAGAAGCAATTTTTGATATATGTTTATTATTTAATAATCCTTTAATAACATCACCAATGGATGCAATTTACCAACCATGTCATTTCTCAAATATCCAAAGTTATCCTCATTGTATTCCTGACAAAGCTTTTGAGAAGTTGCTTTCTTTTATGGGAAACAATGTTGTTAGTGCAAAGACTCATGTTTGAAATTTTAGCTTATGCATTAGCAAGTGGCGGAACGCCCATAATTATGAGGATGTGAAAATGAAGCTCATTGATTTGTCCTTGGAGGAAGATGACCTTGATTTTTTCACAGAGCAAGATGATGATAAGTTTAAAAATCTTCAAGAAATCCTAGATTCCTTTAATTAAAGATGGGGAGATAGGAAGGAAGCTCGTTTTTTGCTTGCTGCCTTGCATGCAAGTCAAAAGAAAAAAAATGAAACTATAGAAGAACTTAATAAGAAATTCAATGATTTGGTCAAAAGCCTAGATGCAAAGATTAGGCCTCCGGATTATAAATTTATATGGAATCCTTTGATGGTGAAATTAGATAACAGTTAAGAGACAAGAAGCCACCAAATCTGAAGAAAGCTCAAAAGTTGGCCATTTAAATTGAAAAGAGCATGCAAGCTTCTGGAAAGTCAAATATTCTTGGTTTCACAAGGGGCACTTCTTCCAAATCTCATGAAGATAAGAAGAAGAAACCAGAAACTCAAGAATCCTCAAGTGATTCTATTAAAGAACTTACCCAATTGATTTTGCAAATGGAGACTAATCATGCAAATCAAATGACAACCATGCAAAATAGATAGATAAGCATGGAGAGGTTCCAAACAAATAAGTTCCATCCTAAGCACAATGAAAAATTTAAAAAGAAGCTCTCATCTCATGAGCAAAGACCCCCTAATCCTTTAGAGTCTTCCAATTATGTTGATCATCAAGTCATCCCATATTGCAGACCTTGTGGGGAATTCCATGATGAATCAAATTGCCAAGTTTTCTTCAAATATGTAAAGATGAGCCTTCTGATTCATAAAATGAGGAAATCAATATGTGTAGTCAAGAGTATCCTGTTTCAAGAGTTGAATGGATAGAAATGATGGGACAAAGTAGGAGGGTGAATTATGTGAATGATCAAGTCAATAAAGTGACTAAGGTCTATGGGAAAAATCCCACTCAAGGGCAAGTATTGAAATGGCTAGGCATAAAGGGATCACTTATCAAAGGAGAGGAAAGCAAAATCAAGAAAAGACTGAAGCGAGCATCCCTAAGGTACCTTCTCCCCCTAAAGAAAATGTTCCTTCAAATAAAGAATTAAATATTGATTTAGGAGCATGTGCAAGTAAAGTAAATGTAATGGTTCCTTTAACATAAATGGTAAAGTTAGAAGGCCAAAAGGATAAGCTTTTCGAAGCCTTAGAAGGCCCTCTTCCAAGTAGTAGTGTGTTAAGGAGTAATCAGAAGAACACCGAAAAAACAACCAGTAGTAGCTTACCAAGATGCACCTGTGATCTTGCAAGTAGTTGATAGGTGTAATCAAAAGAATCAACCATTTTTCATCACTTTGCTTATGAATGGATTCAACCTACACAGCTGTAAGCTTGATTCTGGTGCAACTTCAAATATCATGCCTAAGAAGGTAATGGAACAACTTCACTTTAGGATCTCTGGGCCTTACTATAACATTTGTGCCATGGATTGTAAAAAGATGGAAGTGTGTGGCTTGATAAAGGACTTGCAAGTGCATTTGGCTGTGTATCCTGATATTCAGTTAACCATGGATATAGTAGTGGTTGATGTACCAAATGCTTGGGGTATGCTGATTTCTAGAAAAACAGCTGTTGATTTGGGGGGTAATATAGAAATGGACTCGACATGTGCTACTATTTGTACTCCAGATGGTACCATGGTTAGATTAAATAGGGAACTAGAAAGAAGGTATCACATGGAAGATCCAAAGTATCCAAGGAATGAGTTTAAGTATAAAGAAGATGAGTTGGGAAACTATGCCATCCTTGCCAATTTTCTAGAACCTAAGCAGGAAAATTTGAGAAAGATAATCTTAATGAAGTATGGCATATGCATTTTGATGGTGCATATTCTACATCGGGAAAGGGGTTTGGTATTGTCATCAAGTCACCTTCTAGTCGAGTCTTCAAATTTGCATATAAGTTGGAATTTGATGCCACAAATAATGTAGTTGAGTATGAAGCTTTGTTGCTTGGTTTGGAAATGTGCAATGGCTTGGGTATAAAGTTGCTAAACATCAATGGAGGTTCAGATTTGATTGTTTCTCAAGTTAAAGGTCAATTTGCATGCAAATCTAAAAGGTTAAAGAGATATAGGAATGCACTATGGAATTCTTTGAAGCATTGAACCTTATGCTTTTCATAGGGAATTGAATTCTGAGGCTGATGAGCTTGCTGTAGCTACTTCTACCTTGCAACCTTCAAAAAATTTGGCTAAGGAACAAATTAAAATGGAAATCATATTTAGGCCTTCAATTCTTGATAATGTAGATCATTGGCAAGTCTTTGAAGATGATAAACAAGTCATTAATTTCTTAAAAAACATGCATCATTTTTCAGATTTCAAAATTGGTCATAGAGAAGAGGATTGCTTTATCTAGAATGTGATGAGCAAATTAATCCAACCCCTAGAAAACTTGTGGCTCTTGAGCAACTGTTTGACAGGCATGATGGCCACAAAAAGGAAAGAAAAGAGGATTTGGAATCAGTTGGACATGTTGAAGTAAACATAGGAACAAGTGAAGAACCTAGATTGATCAAAAATGGAAAAAACACCCCAAAGGAAGGAAAGGAACAAATAATAAATCTATTAAGGGAATATAGAGATGTTTTGGCTTTCACATATGATGAGCTTAAAGTTTAAAAGTGTTAGTTTTTGTACCTAGGCAGATGTTCCCTAGGTGACTTTAATTTTTGCCTAAAGTCACTTTAAGAGGGAAAAAGGTGACCCTCACATTAAATGTCACTTAATGAGACTTTATATCAATAAAGTCACTTTTTGATAAATTTAAGTGGGTGAGTGATTTTATTTATGAGAAATAAATAAAAGGGATTTTCACTCACATTCAATCTCATCCATTGGATTGATTCTTTCTCCACCATTGGATTAAGAAACTCACTTATGTCAAACAAAAAGGCCGAGGGAGGCAAAAGGACTTCACTTGTTCATTTTTCAGGTGAAGAGAGAGAGCTGAGAAGGCTGGGTCGAGTTTGCTGAAGGAGGGCACGATTTTCAGAGAAGTTTATGCACACAGTTCGAGGAAGAGTACGGCCTCATTAAATGCTGTACGGCTGCACTGGTTGCACAGAAATCGAGGGATAGTACAGCTCATTAATTGCTGTACGGTTTGCATTAAATTCTTAGCACAGCACAGAAATCGAGGTTTTGTGGGTCTGTACGGCCTGCATTAAATGCTGTACGGACATCATTAATTTTCAGCACAGAATTCGAGGTACGGCCTGTGTGTACGGTCTGCAACTTCTTGGCACGAATTTCGAGGAAGGTTCAGCCTGTTTTGCTGCTGTACGGTGCATTTATTTTCTGCTGGTACGATTTTCTGGGTTGTACGGTCTGCATTTAATTCAGGAAGAAGAAGAAGGGTGTACGGCTGGTTTGCTGAGCACATTTCCAGACTTTGAGATAAAGTTTGCCGGTGAAGATAAGTTGTATTTTTCACCATTTTCTGTCCTGTACATTGCTGAAGAAAATAATAAAAATCTTTCCTCTCTCTGACTGGTTTTCTCTGTGGGGGTTTTTCCAGGGCTGATTAGCCAAAAATCTCTGAGTTAAATTTATGGTGTGCATGCATTTGTTTTCAGCCTGTTAGTTTTTTTTTTTTACTGTGTGTTTAAAATTGTTCGGCAAAATTTTAAGTAGCTTCAAGCCTATGCAAAACCGGCTGAAGTGAAAAACACAAATTGTTTATTTAAACCAGCAAGCAGTAAAACTTAGTTTTTCAACATGGTATCAGAGCAAAGGGGGCAGAAACAGTGATTTTTGCAGACACACAGAAATTTGCAGCATTCAGAAATTTTTGTTATTTTACTTCTGTCAGTGAACAACACTTTGCTGAGTTGTTGTTGAGATGGCTACGGGACTTAGATTGGAGGATAGGCTGGATGGGACAGGGAATTTTGTGCCGTGGAAGGCTAGGATTTTGCTGTTACTTGAAGAGAATGAGTTGTGGCCAGACATAGTGAGGAACACTACTGCAAACCCCATAACCATTCCTGCATCCACAGATGCAGCAGCCCTCACAACCTTCAATCAGAAGGACTGCAAAGCCAGGAGAATTATTCTTGATGCCGTGAAAGACCATATCATTCCTCACATTTCAGGAAAGGACAAGGCACATGAGATGTGGACAGCCTTGACCAGTCTGTATGAGAGTTCTAATGAGAACCGGAAAATGGTTCTCAGAGAAAAACTCAAGAGTATCAGGATGAATGGAGGAGAGGGAGTCACAGCTTACCTTACTAGGATTTCTGCAGTTCGGGATGAACTTGCAGTAGTTGGGGAGAAGGTTGCTCCTACAGAGCTTGTGCGGACAGTGGTGAACAGGGCTTCAAAGTCCTGGAGTGCTTTTGTGCAGGCTATTGTGGGCAGGGAGAACCTCCCTAGCTGGGAGAGGTTATGGGATGACTTTGTGCAAGAGGAGACCAGGAGGGGTCTTGTACAGGGTAGTACTTCTTAGAGAGGGGCTGATGATGAGGATGTGGCTTTGGCAGCCAAGGGTAAGAAGAAGAAGGGCCCCAAGAAGGGTGGGGCCAAGCAGCAGCAGCAGCAGGGTCAGCAGAGTGGGCAGAAGAAGGACTTGAGTAAAATCAAGTGCTATGCTTGTCAGGCGTTTGGACACTATGCCTCACAGTGTCCAAGCAAGAAGAAGAAGAAGGGGCAGGGACAATAGACTGCAGCCTCAGCTGAGGTTGATGAGTTTAGTGTTGCTTTTCAGAGGGAGTTTTCCCTTTATGCTGGACAGACTGAGAGAGAGAGAGTCACCTTAGCCACCAGCATAGATATGGATCAGGACAGGGAGCATTCCTTGTTGGCAGGACATGAGGGGGGTTCATCCACCTCTTCTACTTGGTACATTGACAGTGGAGCCACGAGCCACATGACAGGAGCTCGTGAGGTGTTCTCAGAGTTGTCAGAGTCAGGTAGGGATGTGGAGGTTGTCCTTGGGGACAACACCGTTGTGAGAGCTGTTGGTAGGGGTACTATCACATTTCAGAGGGAGTCTATGAGTCCCATGACTCTGCGGGATGTGTTGTATGTTTCGGGGCTGAAAAAGAACCTTGTATCAGTTTCCACTATAGAGGACAGAGGGCTTGGGGTGTGCTTTTCGGATGGGAGAGTACAGGTATATCCCAAGGCTGCAGGTATGTCCAGTGCCATGGACATCGGGGTCAGGTGTGGAAAGATGTACAAGCTATTATTTCAGCCACAGTGTGCTTTGGCACATAGCAGCAACAGCGAGCTTTGTGAGCTCTGGCATCGGAGGATGGCCCACTTATATTACCCAGCTCTGAGATTGTTGAGGTCTATGGTTACAGGTTTACCCGAGTTCAGCACAGAGCAGAGTGATGTGTGCAGGGGGTGTGCTTTGGGAAAGTACACCAAGACTGCTTTTCCAAGCAGTGACACTAGAGCTGCCGGGGTGCTTGATTTGATCCATTCTGATATTTGCGGTCCCATGTCATCGCGTTCTTTGACAGGCTTCGAGTATTACATCAGCTTCATAGATGACTACTCCAGGAAGACCTGGATCTACTTCTTGAGGAGCAAGAAGTCTGAGCTTGTATTGAGAGTCTTCCAAGGGTTCAAAGCCCTTGTGGAGAAGCAGACAGGTAGACAGATACGGATATTGAGGTCGGACAATGGGGGTGAGTATACCTCCAAGGAGTTCGGCGCATTCTGTACACAGGAGGGGATTCAGAGACAGCTGACTGTTCCTTATACTCCTGAGCAGAATGGAGTAGCTGAAAGGAAGAACAGGTCTATTGTGGCAGCAGCCAGGGCGATGCTCCATGATCAGGGACTACCTTTCTTTCTTTGGGCTGAGGCATGTAGTACTGCAGTATATCTGCAGAACAGGAGTCCTCACAGGGCAGTGGGGAGCAAGACTCCTGAGGAGATGTATTCGGGCAAGAAGCCTGAGGTGAGCCATTTCCGCATATTTGGCTCTTTCACTTACTCTCACGTCCCTTCTGATAAGAGGACGAAGTTTGATCCCACTGCAGAGAGAGGCATCTTTGTGGGATATGATGAGACTTTGAAGGCTTATAGGATTTACTTACCTTGTTTGCGGAAAGTTGTTGTCCGCCGGGAAGTAAAGTTTGATGAGGAGAGAGCCTTCCGGAAGTCCAGAGAGTTAGAGCAGGGGGAGGCACCAGCCTCCACACCTCAGTTAGTGCAGGCTTCTTCGATACAGCTTACAGGTCCACAGGTTTCTGGAGGGTCTGGATCACAGGGTGCAGGTACAGTGTCTTCAGGTTCGGTGATTCAGACAGTTGGTACTTCAGGGACAGTGTCTGGGACAGGTTCAGGTTCAGGTACAGGTACAGGATTGAGTCCTCAGGTGACAGCATCGGCAGGCACAGGATCTTCAGTTACTGGTCCTCTGGGTTTAGGACATTCTGGTACCGAGACTTCTTCAGATGAGGAGGAGCAGCCTTCAAGGAAGAGGAAGCCTAAGTGGCTTCAGGAGACCTTGAAGGATGCTGAGGCAGTTGGTAGACCTCGGGAGAGGATCAGGACAGTAGTGGAGCCTGAGAGCCTTGGTGTGGTCTGGGATGATATGGCTCTTGTTGCATGCCTTCGTGACTCTGAGCCATCTACTTTTGAGGAGGCTTCCCAGCATCTGGTTTGGAGAGATGCCATGATGGAAGAGTACCATTCCATCATGAAGAATGATGCATGGGAGATTGTACCGAGACCTGAGGGGAAGTCAGTTGTGACTTCCAGATGGCTTTACAAGGTAAAGCATGCTTC
>LPNX010432938.1:917636-943745 GCA_001517045.1 Pseudotsuga menziesii | reverse complement strand
GGAAGAGTACGGCCTCATTAAATGCTGTACGGCTGCACTGGTTGCACAGAAATCGAGGGATAGTACGGCTCATTAATTGCTGTACGGTTTGCATTAAATTCTTAGCACAACACAGAAATCGAGGTTTTGTGGGTCTGTACGGCCTGCATTAAATGCTGTACGGACAACATTAATTTTCAGCACAGAATTCGAGGTACGGCCTGTGTGTACGGTCTGCAACTTCTTGGCACGAATTTCGAGGAAGGTACGGCCTGTTTTGCTGCTGTACGGTGCATTTATTTTCTGCTGGTACGATTTTCTGGGTTATACGGTCTGCATTTAATTCAGGAAGAAGAAGAAGGGTGTACGGCTGGTTTGCTGAGCACATTTCCAGACTTTGAGATAAAGTTTGCCGGTGAAGATAAGTTGTATTTTTCACCATTTTCTGTCCTGTACATTGCTGAAGAAAATAATAAAAATCTCTCCTCTCTCTGACTGGTTTTCCCTGTGGGGGTTTTTTCAGGGCTGATTAGCCAAAAATCTCTGAGTTAAATTTATGGTGTGCATGCATTTGTTTTCAGCCTGTTAGTTTTTTTTTTTACTGTGTGTTTAAAATTGTTCGGCAAAATTTTAAGTAGCTTCAAGCCTATGCAAAACCGGCTGAAGTGAAAAACACAAATTGTTCATTTAAACCAGCAAGCAGTAAAACTCAGTTTTTCAACAAAAAGGAGGATGTGCTTTAACATACAATTCCTTTAAAAGGAAGGAGCTAAGCGTTTTAGCCTAAAACACTTAGGAAAGAATTAAGCCAAATTAACCCCAAGTTAGCTCCTTTGGTAAAAAACGAGTTAGAAAAATTATTGGCTGCCAAAATAATAGCTCCAACAAGATAATGCTCTTGGTGCTCAAATCTGGTTGTGGTTAGGAAAAGGAATGGTTCAATCAGATTATGTGTAGATTTCAAAAATCTAAATGCTGCCGGTGCAGGTCAATTTGGTTTGAGTTTAAGATTATTCATTTGATGACTAGCGAATCTCTTGGATGACATCACTAAGACTTCACGTTAACTCCATAATCTCGTGCGTGAGGGAGATGACACCAAGGTTGGTGGAGTTTGGTGAGAGGATTGATGTGTTGGCAGCTAAGAAATGGTTGGTAGAGTTTGGTGAGAGAGGTGTCAATCACCTTTTCAGTTCAACTCAGTGTGACTCCTCTTCAACTCAGTGCAAGCTCAGTTCAACTCAGATACACTCTAGGTTTATCTTCAGTGTTGGTAACCCCCCAGGGGCTTGCTCTGGCTATAAATAAAGTAACCTTTCTCTCTTCCAAGCTAGTTAGAGCTGGGGAGAAAGGCTTGCTATTGTTGTAATATTGTATTGATCATTCATTGTTGGAATAAAAGAGAAGCTTTGGAGGCTAAATTGTGGAGTGCTTTCATGTGTGGATTACCATTATCATGCCGGTTTTGAGGTGAAATGCTATTTTTTCAAGTTTTGCTTTTAACTTGTGTCTGCCTAAATGATTCTTTGAATCATAGGAATAGATCATTGTAAGTATAGTTACTTACTCCTATTTTGTTACATATGTTTAAATGGGTTAATATTTACATGTTAAATAAGATTATTTCTCATGCTATGTCATCTCTTATGCATGTGTATCTTCAGATCTAATGAGTTTGTCTGCAGGATGTGTCTTCTAGCTTTCAGGTTTGTCGTGATTGGAAGAGCTGTGGGTCAAGATTGATTCCATTGATTTTGCAACGAAATTGCGAAGATTTTGTCCCTCAGTGCTTCACTAACAAGTTTCTTTGGCAAATCTATTCCAGCAACAAGCAATATCTCTTCCTCTTTCTCCTCAAATTTTAAAATTTTCTCAAACTGGTTACTGTTCAATATCTTATTGCTTAGATCTATTTTACTAAGTAAAATCATTCATAGATTTAGTTAGTAAGATCTTGTTAGCTTAGATCTCAGTTTTTTGCATGCAAATTTCTATTTAAAAGAAATCTAGCTCAAATCACCTTTTTTTGCAAGCATTACAAAGAAATACTTAGCTTGCTTAAAGGTAATCTTCTTTTAAAGTTTAAAAGATAAATCTAGCATCTAAGTGCACATTGTATTGGCTGCCCAAAATGCAAGCCAAGATCCTTGGTTAATTTTCACATTTTTTTCATATAGTTTTAACTTAGAAAATTTTACCATTTTTTTGCGTTGTCCAAAGACACTTCTAAAGTGTTTTTGGGCACTTTTTAACTAATGAAGATTGCTGATTTTTAGCAGGTCCATTAAAAAGGAGAAGGAAACTCTGCCCGAAAATACACTTTTTGATCATCCAGAGCTTCCCAGGGGTGCTTCCTACCTATGGGTTTCTTTTTCTAGCTTTTTTGTAAGCCTTTGGATCCCAAATAGCAAGGACCAAAGTGCACTTCTAATAAAGTTGTAACCAAGCATAATAAAAGATATCTTGAGTAGGCTCTTTCGAGCCCACTCCCCATCCCCCTAGGGGGGATTCGCGTCGGTGTCCCTTTTTGCACTTTTTTTCGTTTATTTTATTTTTGCTTTAGTTTAGTTTCCTTATTCATCTGCAGGATAGTATACTTTGTTTAATATTACAAAATTGATTATATCATTCCATATTCAAAGTAACACTAGTACTTACTCCACGACTTCTCGAGTCACCAGAAAGGGGAAATAGATGCGTGGTAGAATTAATTAGACAACTTGCTCTATTGTTGTTGCTTTGTAAGTTTATTTCTTCTTAAAACATAATAAAATCTACCCCTCGCTATCCCGATTGAGTTCACTTGAACCGAAAGAGATTCATGGAGGTCACTTTTTTCCTTTTAACAAATTAAACCAATCATAAAATCCTTAAAATTCTTTAGACTTTGTTGTGTATGCTCTGCACCGCTGTGGCTTGACTGAACAGTTGGATGCATCAAAGGCAACGTGGGTGACTGGCTTAATTAGTTCTCACTTTGCAATTAACCTCCCTAGGCGAAAATCCAACGCCTCGATTTGATCCGTTGTGGTGGCAAAATCTACAAAGGAAGCAGGAACAACTGGGTAGTGACCTTGAGACACCTTTAGGCTACACCCTTGTTGGTGTAGTGTTGAGCACGTCTGAAAGACTACAACCAGCCACATATTCCTTGCGGGGAGCCGCATCAGATAAAGGTTTTGGACATACTCCTCGTACCTTCAGGTATACCTAGAATTCCCTTCCCCCATAAGTTAATCAACTCATCTCCATATTAATTTAAGACTGACCAAAAGCACTTGCAACACTTTTCTTTTAGCAATACAACAAAACCTTTATCTGTGGACTCCATGTCCGCCAAATGCACACCAGCAGCATAAATCTTCTGAAAGCTGTCTCCTCACTTGAGAAAGTGAAAGAGGTGTGGCCTTGGGGGCAAGCATAGAGCTAGGTATTGTCACCTACTCCTAGCTCCTTCGTTTAGGCTAACTCTTAACGAAGCCAAGGGGGGTAGTCCCTAACAAAGAGTTTCTATGGCTCAATGTTTTAAATGTTTTTTTGTATGTAGTGATGTGGATGGGTGTTGTTTAGGAGTTTGTTGATGGGAAGATCACAGATTTAAGATTAAAATAATACAAAGATATGCTTGCAATATATTAAATAAAACACAACACTGATTAAATTAAGCAAAAGCATCCATAATGAAATAATATTTGAACAATTACACTTAAGATATAAAAATCGAATAATCACAACACCAATGTCCTTATCCAATGGGCAACGGAGTCGAGAATTGTAGTGCTAGGATGCTTGATACAAGAATTCAGTTTGTTTGAGATCGTTTTGCAAGTGCTCTTTTTAAATTTTAGTAAGTTTTAGTGATCTTTGTTTATTATGGCTAAGAACACAAGGGGTATCAACCGGAAGATATACCTTCAGTGGCTCCTCTCAATGACATGTCGGACCATCCAGTATTCCAGGCTAGGTGTCCAAAGAACTTAACCAGCCTGATTGAACTCTAAGACAACGGTTTATTTCGGCGCCACTAGCAATAATTTGCTCACTTACCTCAGTATTTATCGACAACGACGGTTTGTTGGTTATGGGGATGAAAGTTTTATTAATGTTTTCACTTGTCCGATTAATCAAATCCAACCACCGTTCTGAGTACAAGTCCAACTTTTTTAGGGTTGGCAGAGTATACTTGGTGGCGGAAAGCAACGAAGTAAATTTTTAAAAGGGGGGTGTGAGTTGCAAATTTTAAGTCTAGAGCACACAGTTAAACTCTCCGACAGAGAGTGCTCTTGACTTGGATTACAGCAAGTTCAAGAGACTTTAGTCCTTTTAGAAGATAGGCAGATTGTAAAAAGAAACTAAATGATAGCTCAACGAAATTGATAAACAATGATCTAGCAATTAATAAACTACTTGCAAAATGAACTAATCTAGCAATTAGTATTCTAAAATGAAACTAAGCTACTAGCAAAAATAAACTAAGCTAAGAAGAAAGAAACCACTCAGACGACAATGCAAGACTTCCCCAAATGGGGAAGTTGGGTGTGGGGGATTAAAAACCCAACTAATCAAACTTTATTATTAAGTACAGATGCCTTTGGGATTTGAAACCCTTGGAAGGACTTTGAGAGAAATAAGTTGGAAAAAACTTGAAACAACCTCTTAAGAGCTATTACAAAGGATAATGGCTAATCAATGACTTTTGGTTTGGATCATCCTTATGGTTTCTTCACTCTCTTCTTGGTTTAGATCTTCTTGTTTCAAAGCTTCTCAAGCTCCTTTCTCCTTCAAAATACCTACTCAAACGATCCAACTCAAGGCACCCCTTAGCATTGGTCAAAATAAAATATGAGATCTAAACTAAAGTATAAACTAGAAACTTGACAAGCAATGCAAGTCTAGTCTCAAAGATGAGATCTAAGAATTAAACTTAACAATGGAAACTAGCTAACATGCAAATACAAAACTAACTTTGTAAAGACATCTAATGCAAACTTAACAATGAAACTATATGCTTGATCACTTTTTTAATGCAAAATTTAATTTTTTGAAATGAGATCTAATACTAGTGTGAAAATGCAAACTAAGATCTAGGGGATGCAATCAAGAAGCTAACTAAAAAATGGAAATTAACTTAACCAAGACTCTTTTTTGTTTTGTGGACTTTTGAAGCAAGGAAAGAAAAACAAGCAAAAAGAAAGAAAAAAGTTGATTGGAAGAAGGGGCAAAGGAGAGCTGAAAACGAAGATAGAAGGGGCAGCCAAACAGTGGATAGAGAGTGGCCCAACAGTAGGCTGGAAAAAATCCCACACAGTGGGTAACAAGCCCAAACTGTGAGGTAAAAAAGGGTGCCCAAACAGAGATGAATGGGGCAACGAACCGTCAACAAATGGGGCTGCAAACAGTGAAGAAAATGGATGAAAACAAAGGGAAAAAAGGTAAAAAATGAAGCTAGCAAAGAAGAAGAAGAGGAGTGTGGGAAAGGTAGGCTTGTAGATCCATTACTCGACAATAGAACCAAGTAACCAAGTTTTAAGTTTTGAAAAAGTGACAGATCTTTGAACTTAGCACTTCTTTGCCAAATCTCTAATGCTTGAGATCAACTTTGGGAGATTCTGAAATGCACACGAATGTTAGAAAGTAGGTCTTTTGAAGAGGTGAGAGATGCAACCGAGCTCAAGCCTCTCTTCAACCTATTAGATTTGCACAAGAAATTACTCACAAGCACACCTTGATCAAATGTTGCATGTAAAGCAAAATGGGACTAAAAGAGTATAAGTATTTCCAACTACAGTCTACTGCTTCCAAATCGCATAGAACCCAACATAAATGGACAAGTTGAACCCAAATGCCCACACTATGTTCTTAAGAAAACCTTCTAAGCTAAATACTTGATCAAAGTAATGAAATATGAGCAATAAACAAATACAATATCACCTTAGAATAGATGAAGCACTTCCATTACAAGCATCAACACCACATGGACCTCCAAAGTCGCTTTATTTCAATAAGCCAATGGCTATACGATTACAAAATGGCAGAGTAAGTTTGCCCAAAAAATCCATGATGAATGAGGACGCAATGCCATCCTTTTATACAAAAAACGAACAAACCTACAACCCTAAATCAAATTGGCAATGAGTGAGAGCCAATGGACATAGACATATTTGATTTTCCTAATCAACTCCTTGGAAGCATCACCTGTCAAATACGAAGCTGCCGAGTGTACACACATGAGTCCAAAGAGATCTTTGTGAGCTTGGAAGGAGTAGAAGACTGAGCTGGAGTGAAGGTTAACCAACGATTGGTAGGAGCCAAGCCCCACTCAATCCATATCGGCGCGCTTATCAGCGTGAACCTTCTCCCACGTGAGTCATACGGCAGGGTTGACGTGAAGGTTCGTGATACCACCAATTAATACATCGAAACCATTCACATGTATTGGGTATGCCATGGTTTTACCTTCACGTTGATAGGGGTCCACTCTTGGTTAGCGCACTCTCCTCATGGGTTGGCATGAACCCCCACACCCTCACGTCACCTCTTCATGCACTAATTCACATGGCAAATAATTCGCATGGTATTTACTATTAGATCATGGTTTAAAAAATTTAATATTTAATTTGAGGATGGGCCCCCCCATATCCCACTCATCATCCACATACTCCAGCGTGAGATCCACTTACCCTCACGCCATCTCTTTTAAATATTAATCCAATCTTAGACTTTAAACCAGAGTTTTAATGCCATGTCACCCTGGAGAGGGTCGCAACTCACATGGTTTATATGCCAAGTCACCCTTTACCATTAGAATATTCAAATTTGACTTTGAATTTGACTTTTTAATTTTTTTTTGGACTTTAGTGCATTTTGTCCAATTTTAGCATTAAAATGCCACTTTGAGGCTTCGTTAGTCGAATGATGACTTTCGAGATGCTCTGGCCGGTTGAAACCTAGTGAAAGTGTCCCTGGGGGTAAAGACGTTGCTCCGGGCTTGAAAATGAGCCCAACCATGCCGAAAACGGACTCTTGATCACTCTTTTCTTACATTTTGAAATTTCTCATTTAAACCATTAAAAAATGGCTTAAAAAACGGAGAAATTTTGTTTTTCCGGAATCAGACGAAACTATAGGGGGACCTAGTACATGTTCATACGATTCAATTGGAATGCCTAGCATGACAAAAAATAATGACACTAAGGCTCTAACAACCTTCGAAGGCCGAAACATCAAGACATCTACCCCAGCTTTGGAGGAGCGAGTGAAAAACTCAAAAATTATTGGTTGGTTGTTCAATAGCCAATAATAACCAAGTGAAAAATACTCTGGGCTAGTCAGCTTGATGCCCAAGTTCAGGAAGCCGAGCCTTTTATAAAAATTTAAATGCTAGGGCATTTTTTACAATTTCCCCAATAGGGTATGAACATGTATTTTACAAAAATAAACAGCTCAGCCAAAAACTGGCTGACTCTGGAGCACACTGAATTTCTGAACTCTGATCTTGAACAAGTGTACTTGTTCAATGCTCTGGCAGCTCACCGAAAAATCCACTAAGTGCAAAATTAGTGGATAACATTTGGCTCCAACTGTCGGATGTGTGCTCGATCTAGTCTCTTATGCAAGGAGAGCATACGAGAACACCAAAATCTCTGGTTTCTATATCCTGTAAAAACTTCTCAGCTTGACAAGAAAACCTTAGTAGCACAAGTTTTATGAACAAGAGCCAATGATCCAAAAGTTGCTTTATTCAAAGGAATGACAAAACTTCACTGAAAAATTTATTTATTCCCAAGTACAGAAAGAAAATGCTCACTTTAAGGAGCCTATTTTCCTAATCTAAGCATGATACAAAAAAGGTTAGGTGTAATCATAAATCGAATGTAGCCACCTAAGCATTTTATTAATGTAAAAAGGTTTTTCCCTGTCTTTGGTTACCAGCCAAAACAAGAATATTTTATTTAGAAAATGCAAACCTACGTGATGATCTAGAATGGGTGAGCTGGATGGGAAATCATAGGCATGAATAATGTTGTCAAACTTCTTCCCAAACTGGTAGGTGCCTGCGCAGGATGCTTCTATCCATGACTAGATAGCGCTCATATACAAATCGGGATGATGAGGCAGGTCGACTACTCCATCATGCTGATCATCAAGGCTTGTCAAATGATAACTCACTGTATAAACCCCAAGTTGCTCCAAAACATAAGGAACATCTATATGTGAAGACGATGGCTGAGAAAAAACTTCAAGTGGTTGTATCCCATCTGATTCTTTACTGCACTGCTTTTTCAAGTCCTTATTACAGATACTCAGATACAATTCTGACTGATCATATGAAAACTCTGACAGTTCTTCTTTACAACTTTCATAAGTTTCAGAATAACAACTCCCCTCATTGGACACATCATAAATGAGATTCTCAAAAATATTTTCAAAAGTATCATAGGTTGGATTTTTAATAAAAGTCCAATAGTGATGATCGCCATCTATGTCGGATATGAGAGATGCCTCATCACTGGTATCAAGTCCCTGGCTACACCTCATTCTGCTCAAAACAATCTTCTTCAAAAAGCTGGGTTTCAAAGATATCACAGGGGACCCAACTTTCCAAATATTTGTCATTAAGTGGAAAGCACAGAGGATTCCCATCACACAAAACTTCTAAGATTGGAATTTCAATTAAAGTCTCGTAGTCATCATTCATGTCAGGTGTAAGGGACTCTTCATCACTTGTATCATGCTCTTGACTGTACTCTCTCGCTTGGCTCTAGGTTTCTGTGGTGACAGGATGGAGCTTCCCAACTGTGTTAATGCAATCAGGCTCTCTTGAATATTGTTTTTCCTTTCTCCAACTTTCTCTAAAAATATTATGCATGTCACCTACATAGTTTATATACTTCGACTCGCTTGATGATGCTTTAGGACTACAACCCTCCGGAAAACCATGCTCCTGAACATAGCATGCATGATAGCAAGAACATTCCTCATGAAAGTCTTCACATGCCCTACAAAATGGTGTGTAAGGTTCAACCATGTTAGCAGCTTCTAATTGATGAGGAGGCCTCAGTTCATGGTTGGGTGCTTTCCTTTGCCAGTTTACTTTTGGAGGGGATGTTCTTGGGACAGGTTGTGATTGCGCCCTCTCCATACTGATAACTTTGTTCTGTATTTCTTTCATCTGGGCCAGATGTTTATCTTCCATTCTTTCAAGTCTCTCCTTCATTTCCATCATTTGTTTTTTATAAGGATCCTCTTCCTTTAAAGGAGTTGAGGGCCTTGAATAACCAGGAAGGTTAGACTCTCCTGAAGACTGCATGTTTTTGTCAATTTTGATAGCCAAACCTTGAGCTTCAAGCAATGTGGTGGGCTCCTTGTCTCTTGTCTGATACTGGATTTTGCCACTTAATGCTTCTATGTAATAATCCAAAGTGGAAGCTGCAGGAGGAGCATAATTAGCAGCGATGGAATTTGATAACTCTGTGAACCTATCGTTGAATTCATCCATGGTTTTCATATCAGATTTCTTCATACTAGTCAAGGATGCCACTAGATGTCTAGGTTCCTTTTTGCTGCCAAATTTTTCGAAGAACGCAGTCTTGAAGGCTGCTATGGTAGCGAAAGAGTTGTTTGGCAAGTTGTCATACCAGTTTCCAGCTTCACCATCCAAAGATAGAGCAAAAAGGGTCATGTATACATCTTCATGTTTGTTATTACCCTTGACATAGGAACCACAGTGTCTGGAAAAGCTTCTGATATGCTGCTCAGCAGAGGTAGAGGCATCAGTGCCACTAAAAGTCACGAGTTTATCAATAGCCTTCTCAAGAACGTCATGGGGTTGAGTTGCTATCTGAGTGAAGTTGAGTTGAGTAAAAAACTCACTTATCGTGGAAAGGAAACAATTATTATTTTCAAAATTTTCTAAGTTTTCTTGAAATAAAAGATGGATGTCTGAAACAGACTCATATCCAAGTTCTTCAAGGATCCTACGAGAAACAAGTTTGTTCAGTCTTCTCCTATAAACCTTTTCAGGCTCGAGGATGAAATTGAGCAAACCTTCAGAGTTTCTTCTAGTTGAATACCATGAGGTGTTTACTGATAGTCGTTTCGCTAGGTGGATTCAAGTCTAATTTCGGAGAGTGATTGGACTAAAAATCTACCAAAAAGGGGAAAAAAGGTAAAAAACCAAAAAGAAACAAAGGTCGTCCAGGACCAAAAAGATTTGTCCCTGGCAACGACGCCAAAAGATGTTGTTTGTCGAATGCACACCAGCAACAGAAATCTTTTGAAAGCTGTCTCCTCAATTGAGAAAGTGGGAGAGGCGTGGCCTTGGGGGCAAGCACAGAGCTAGGTACTGTCACCTACTCCTAGCTCCTCTGTTTAGGCTAACTCCTAATGAAGCCAAGGGGGTAGTCCCTAACAAAGAGTTTCTATGGCTCAATGTTTTAAATGTTTTTTTGTATGTGGTGATGCGGATGGGTGTTGTTTAGGAGTTTGTTGATGGGAAGATCACAGATTTAAGATTAAAATAATACAAAGATATGCTTGCAATATATTCAATAAAACACAACACTAATTAAATTAAGCAAAAGCATCCATAATGAAATAATATTTGAACAATTACACTTCAGATATAAAAATAGAATAACCACAAGACCAGTGTCCTTATCCAGTGGGCAACAGAGTCAAGAATTGTAGTGTTGGGATGCTTGATACAAGAATTCAGTGTGTTTGAGATCGTTTTGCAAGTGCTCTTTGTAAATTTTAGCAATTTTTAGTGATCTTTGATTATTATGGCTAAGAACACAAGGTATCAACCGGAAGATATACCTTTAGTGGCTCCTCTCAATGACATGTCAGACCGTCCAGTATTCCAGGCTAGGTGTCCAAGGAACTTAACCAGCCTGATTGAACTTTGAGAGAACGGTTTATTCCGGCGTCACTAGCAAGAATTTGCCCACTTACCTCAGTATTTTTCGACAACGCCGGTTCGTTGGTTATGGGGATGAAAGTTTTATCAATGTTTTCACTTGTCTGATTAATCAAATCCAACCATTGTTCTGGGTACGAGTCCAACTTTTTTAGGGTCGACAGAGCATACTTGGTGGCGGAAAGCAACGAAGTAAAAAGGGGGGTGTTAGTTGCAAATTTTAAGTTTAGAGCACACAGTTAAACTCTCCGACAGAGAGTGCTCTTGACTTTATCTTAAGACAAAAGTTCAAGAGACTTTAGCTATTCTATATGCCCAATGCAAGGAAGATGCAAATCTACTATGCTCTCCGACAGAGAGTGCTCTTGACTTGGATAACAACAAGTTCAAGAGAGTTTACTCCTTTTTAGAAGATAGGCAGATTGTAAAAAAAAACCAAATGATAGCTCAACGAAGTTAATAAACAATGATCTAGCAATTAATAAACTACTTGCAAAATGAACTAATCTAGCAATTAGTATTTAAAAATGAAACTAAGCTACTAGCAAAAATAAACTAAGCTAAGAAGAAACAAACCACTCAAAGGACAATGCAAGACTTCCCCAAATGGGGAAGTTGGGCGTGGGGGAATAAAAACCCCACTAATCAAACTTTACTATTAAGTACATATGCCTTTGGGATTTGAAATCCTTGTAAGGACTTTGAGAGAAATAAGTTGGAAAAAACTTGAAACAAACTCTTAAGAGCTATTACAAAGGATAATGGCTAATCAATGACTTTTGGTTTGGATCACCCTTATGGTTTCTTCACTTTCTTCCTTGTTTAGATCCTCTTGTTTCAAAGCTTCTTAAGCTCCTTTCTCCTTCAAAATACCTACACAAACGATCCCACTCAAGGTACCCCTTAGCATTGGCCAAAATAAGATATGAGATCTAAACTAAGTATAAACTAGAAACTTGACAAGCAATGCAAGTCTAGTCTCAAAGATGAGATCTAAGAATTAAACTTAACAATGGAAACTAGCTAACATGCAAATAAAAAAACTAACTTTGTAAAGAAATCTAATGCAAACTTAACAATGAAACTATATGCTTGATCACTTTTTTAATGCAAAATTTAATTTTTTGAAATGAGATCTAATACTAGTGTGAAAATGCAAACTAAGATCTAAGACATGCAATCAAGAAGCTAACTAAAAAATGGAAATTAACTTAACCGAGACCCTTTTTTGTTTTGTGGACTTTTGAAGCAAGGAAAGAAAAACAAGCAAAAAGAAAGAAGAAAAAGGATTGGAAGAAGGGGCAAAGGAGAGCTGAAAACGAAGATAGAAGGGGTAGCCAAACAGTGGATAGAGAATGACCCAACATCAGGCTGGAAAAAAGCCCACACAGTGGGTAACAAGCCCAAACTGTGGGGTAAAAAAGGGTGCCTAGACTGAGATGAATGGGGCAGCGAACCGTCAACAAATGGGGCTGAAACAATCAACAAATGGGGATGCAAACAATGAGGAAAAGGGATGAAAACAAAGGGAAAAAAGATAAAAAATGAAGCTAGAAAAGAAGAAGAAGAGGAGTGTGGGAAAGATAGGCTTGTAGATCCACTACTCGACAGTAGAACCAAGTAACCAAGTTTTAAGTTTTTGAAGAAGAGACGGATCTTCAAACTTAGCACTTCTTTGCCAAATCTCTAATGCTTGAGATCAACTTTGGGAGATCCTGAAATGCACACGAATGTTAGAAAGTAGGTCTTTTGAAGAGGTGAGAGATGCAACCGAGCTCAAGCCTCTCTTCAACCTATTAGATCTGCACAAGAAATTACTCACAAACACACCTTGATCAAATATTGCTTGTAAAGCAAAATGGGACTAGAAGAGTATAAGTATTTCCAACTACAATCTACTCCTTCCAAATTGCGTAGAACCCCAACATAAATGGACAACTTGAACCCAAATGCCCACCCTATGGGCTTAAGAAAGCCTTCTAAGCTAAATAATTGATCAAAGTAATGAAATATGAGCAATAAACAAATACAATATCACCTTAGAATAGATGAAGCACTTCCATAACAAGCATCAACACCATGGCAGAGTAAGTTTGCCAATGGCTATACGATTACGAAATGGCAGAGTAAGTTTGCCCAAAAAATCCATGATGAATGAGGAGGCAATGCCTTCCTTTTATACAAAAAACTGACAAACCTACAACCCTAAATCAAATCGGCAATGAGTGAGAGCCAATGGACATAGACAGATTTGATTTTCCCAAGCAACTCCTTGGAAGCATTATCTGTCAAATACGAAGTTGCCGAGTGTACACACATGAGTCCAAAGAGATCTTCGTGAGCTTGGAAGGAGTATAAGACTGGGCTGGAGTGAAGGTTAACCAGTGATTGGTAGGAGCCGAGCCACACTCAATCCATATCGGCAAGCTTATCAGCGTGAGCCTTCTCCCATGTGAGTCATATGGTAGGCTTGGCGTGAAGGTTCGTGATGCCACCAATTAATACATCGAAACCATTCGCATGTATTGGGTATGCCATGGTTTTACCTTCACGTGGATAGGGGTCCACTCTTGGTTAGCGCACTCTCCTCATTGGTTGGCGTGAACCCTCACAATCTCAAGTCACCTCTTCGTGCACTAATTCGCATGCCAAACAATCGCATGGTGTTTACTATTAGATCATGGTTTAAAAAAATTAATATTTAATTTGAGGATGGGCCCCCCCATATCCCACTCATCATCCACATACTTCAGAGTGAGATCCACTTACCCTCACGTCAACTCTTTTAAATATTAATGCAAACTCAAACTTTAAACCAAAGTTTTAATGCCATGTTACCCTGGAGAGGGTCATAACTGACATGGTTTATATGCCAAGTCACCCTTTACCATTAGAATATTCAAATTTGACTTTTTTTTATATTTTTGGACTTTGTCCAATTTTAGCATTAAAAGGCCACTTTGACGCTTTGTTAGCCGAATGATGACTTTCGGGATGCTTCGGTTGGCTGAAACCTAGTAAAAGTGGTCCATGGGGTAAAGACGCTGCTCCGGGCTTGAAAATGAGCCCAACCATGCCGAAAACAGACTCAGGATCACTCTTTTTTTACATTTTGAAAATTTTCATTTAAACCATTAAAAAATGGCTTAAAAAGCGGAGAAAATTATTTTTTCTCGGAATCATACAAAACTCTAGGGGGACCTAGTACTTGTTCATACGACTCAATCGAAATGCTTAGCATGACAAAAATTACTGACACTAAGGCTCTAATAACCTCCCAAGGCCGAAACATCAAGACAAACTACCCCAGCTTTGGAGGAGCGAGTGAAAAACTCAGAAATTATTGGTCGTTTGTTCAATAGCCAATAATAACCAGGGGAAAAAACACTTTGGGCTTGTTGGCTTGATGCCTAAGTCCAAGAAGCCGAGCCTTTTATAAAAATTTAAATGCTAGGGCATTTTTTACAATTTCCCCAAGGGGGTATGAACATGTATTTTACATAAAGTAAACAACTCAGCCAAAAACTGGCTAACTCTGGAGCACACTGAACTTTTGAACTCTGATCTTGAACAAGTGTATTTGTTCAATGCTCTGGCGGCTCACCGAAAAATCCACTTAGTGCAAAATTAGTGGATAACACTCCATTTTGGCACTGGTTCTTTACATTATACAACCATCTGTTTCTATGTGCTTTATGTATAATGCATTGATCTTTATGTTGTTGTGTTTTAATATATTATGTTGCAATATCTTGTTCAAATATTTACCTTCATCAAACTCCTAAATAACTCAATCATCACCATCTCACTAATCCTTAACAGCCTTAGCAACTAAATAGGGCCTACCCCCCTTGGCTTCGTTAGGAGTTGGCCTAAACGGAGGAGTCAAGAACAAGGTGACAACCTTGACTCGAGACTTGCCTCCAATGACACACCAAGTGGCTTGAAGATTTCTTCCACGTTCCCCCCCAGGTGTGTGAAAGGCGACAACAGAAGGTATCATCAAAATTCGTGAAATTTTATTTATTTTGTTTGTTGTATATTTTATCAAATTTTATTATTTTGTTTCTTTAAGTTTTTAGCTTATTATTATATTCAATTTTGATTCTTGAACCCTAGACACTTTTTAGGTCTTTGGAGGAAAAAGTTTTATAGTGACATGTCAGATCTTAAGAGATGTGCCATTAGAATATTAAATCAGAGATGTAGTGCGTTAGGTTGGATATACAACTGGAGCATGCTTGAGAAAATACATTCCAAGAAGTGCAATTGAGTAACACATAAACACTTATATGACCTTGTTTTTGTCCATTACAATCTTCGGTTTTGCAACAGGCTATTACTTGGTGAGACAGTAAGAAACACGAGACTTAGTTTACCTAAGTTTAATCTTTTGAATTTCAGGGACTAATTTAAATTTTAAATTTTAATTCAAATTTCAATGTGTCAAGATGATGACAGGTTTGGATCTCTTAACTATTGACCTGAACTTGGGAGAGACAAAGGTAGATCCTACATCCTATTGGCTTCAATCTGAGGAGGCTCCACTTTTTCACCTTTGAGGACCTGGATAACCGTGAGGGTCAAGCAGTTGAAGATATTGGAGAATTTGCTTCTTAGAATTTTTACTATTTAATATCAGAGTTCAATAGTTACTATTTAGTTAACCTTTTAAAGCAGAATCTCTATGTTGCACAGAATTCCTAAAATGCCGACATACCGGTACTAGAAACTCGCGGAAACTCGGAATCTTCTCGGAAACCTCAGAGGGTCCATGAGTGTCTTGGGACCCATAGGAAATCTAAAAAAACCCTAGTTTATGGAAAATGAAAACAAATTTACATCAAAATCATTTCTAAACCTACCTACAAGTTAACTTCTCATTCTAACCTTATTATGAGACAATGTGTTATTCAAAACAACTATATATATATATATATATATATATATAGTGTTTCCCCCGATGTACCCATTTTGGGGGGGTCATGTTTCCAAGCATTCCCGTTTCTGAAACTTGTACATGTTTCCATGTTTCGTGCAACTTAGAAGCAGATGCTTCCAGCTCTGTTTGGAGTCTGGAGTCATATTATATATGAGATTCCTATTCATCCATGAAATTTTAGAAACTATTCATATTTTGCTCTGTATGGGCATGGCTTTATTGAATATCAATGCAAAATGCTTTTCTTTTTTATCCAAAATGTTTGTCTTTATTTTTTTGTATTTGCTGAAATTTTTCCTGATCCGATTCAAACTGTTTGCTCTTTTTCATCACTGATTTATTACCGATTCTGAGTCTGGCAACATTGATACGTGCTAGTAAAGTGGCCTCTACAGTGTAGTTAGCGACAATGCAAAGTTTGCTTCTAACTGTTGGTTCCAAGTTACAGTATGTGGTCTTCAGTTGTTGCTTAAGTTTTAATTGCTTATTAATATTTCAGTGAGATCACATTTGAGTGGATTTTCACTGTAATATTTGGAGCTGTGCTTCTTTTGTAGTGAGGTCTATTGCTATTGAGATTTTCAGAGTTGTAGTGTTCAGTTGCAGTCTTTTCTTTTGAAAACTGAAGAATTTTCTATTAATGTTAGTTATAGGTTATAAATTGGAACAAAGATACAAAATGCCAAGCATTGACAAGTAAGAAAGAAAGCCAATTTTATGGTAGCTACAATATATCCAATATGTGACTAAAGTCTAATCATATAGTTTTCACTGAAGGTGTTACAGTGAGTCGCTTGATAGTGTGATAAAATAGGTGTTTGTTGTTCCAAACCATATGTAAATATCTCTATGGAATGTTCAGGCAGAAGCAGCAATTGGAAGAATTGACGAAGCCCTCTTGAACTTTGAAAAGGTAAAATTGTCTATGGTTTGTCATATTTTTTCTATATATGGCTAGCTTACTTTAAACTAATTTAGTGTTTTGTTTATCATAGGTTCGGACTCTTGATCAGTACAATATAACTGGCATGGATGAGTATGCTATGCTCTTGCAGACAAGGACAGACCTTTCTGAATTGAACAGACTTTTGAATGACCTGTTGACCACTGATCCCAACAGGCCAGAAGTTTGGGTTGTATCAGCTATTTACTGGGATAAGCGAGATGATAAGAGTCGTGCTTTGACAGATGCAGAAAGGGTACACTACAATAGTCTAGTTATGTGATGTTGGGCAGGCTTAAATATTATTTTTCTAATCTATCCAAATTATCCATCTAGACTTTGTTCTTCATTGTTCCGAGTTTCTTTGTTGTGTGATTAGAGTCTGCGGGTTGATGACAGACATATACCAGGTTACATTGTCAAGGTAAATTAGTTAGCTAGTATATTGGCCTTTTAAATATTATGTTTGGTAAAGGTTGATTTGTCATTATCTCTAGCATGACTCTAGAAAAAATTTCAGGGGAACCTATTACTATCATTGAATCGAGCAGAGGCGGCTGTAATAGCATTTAGGAGAGCTCAACAATTGAGGCCTGATCTTCGTTCCTACCAAGGTGAATATGGCAGTTTATATTCTATAGCTGAAATCAGGAATGGTTAAAACTGATTATTGAAAGTTTTCTAGCATATATTGCCGGTGATTCTTTAGGGTCTCATCTCTTGTCAGTAGTTCCTCCAGTAGAGTTGTGGTTTCATGTAAAGCTTGTTCAAAATCTGATTCTCAAGGTGATTCTCTTCAGAATCTTTTGGATCTGAGATTGGTCCTTCACAAATGCCATATCTTGTCATGTACTGACACACACTTGGTACTCCGTTACAGAATTATTGATATGATGCTTTGTCAGTGTGTCACTGCTAAGAGTGCTGCTTCTGGCCCTGATGCTGATAACTTCAGTGTGCTATTTAAAGTTAAAATTGTTATATTTGGGCCTACACCCCATGATTGTAAACAGATGGCTAACTGTTATATTTTGGCCTACACTCCATGATTGTAAACTGATGTAAAATAAATGAGTAATATTTCATGAATGCTTGCTGCTTCCTCTACAGTGCTGCGTCTTCAGTTGAAGTGTTACTTGGTACACTAACTGTTGATGGATTAAAGTACAGCTGGCACTTTCAGTTACATAAGCTAATAAGGTTTCTAGAAAACTGACACAACCAGTTTCACCAACCATAGTATATGTGTCTATAATATTTTTTTTTCAACATGGTTTCCTTAAGCCAGAGACTTTGCTTGGAGTTTGGTCATTATTACAAGATTTTGTTTTATGTATTGAGCCAAAGTTATAGATTTTCACAGTAGTCAAGTCAAATTGTGTTACTAGTGTGGTTCTGAAACTGCTCTGTTTCTTGGGCATCTATTTTTATTTTAGTTATTAACTTATTATATATGTTCACATTTTACTGCTGTTACATAATATTAAGTATTCTGGTTCCAGGTCTTGTACGTGGAAATTTAGCTATTTCAAAGACAAAAGAGGCACTATTGGCTGCCCGTGAAGCTCTGAAGGCATTGCCTCATTCAGCAAAGGCACTTACTTTAGTAGGTGATGTTTATGCTCACAATCCTGAAGCTAGAGACAAGGTTAGTGTTGATTATTTGGTAAATATCTTGCCTGAATTCTGAGTTTTTGCTGCGGGAATGATCAAACTTTAAATGCTTAGAAAGCTTGTGATTATGCTGCCTTTAATTTTGTTAAAGAGAACTTCAATAATACAACTTATTCATCTGTAAGGAATGACATAAAAATAGAACCCATTCAACCCTACATTATGGCATAAAAAATACAGCCCATTCAACCCTACATTATGGCATGAAAAATACAACCCATTATAGTTTGTTAGAATTAAATGCCTTCAACATGTCTATTAACATATAATACAGGGCAATATTTACAGGCATCAGACCTCTAGATGCAAATTGGTCCTTTTACCTCTCAAAATAGCACTCTTGATTAAGTCCACATATCCTGGTGTGATGGACAGTAAGCACCGGAGAAGCTAGTATCCATTGTCACCACAACCTAGCTTCTTAACACTATAGTTCAACTCCTAAGACCAAGGTGAAGTCCCTAGAATTTGGTGAATGGTATCTGCAATTACTTAAACAACACACAAACACCTTTCCCAAAAAACCTCTCAACGAATATCAGTGCCTTATGGGGTCAAAATAATGAACCAATAATAACACTAGGTGAGAGGAAGGAGTTATAACCTATGTTGTAGGAAACTTAGCAGCCTCGCCCATTTCCAGCCCATTTCCTGACGGAAACTGGGAAAACCCGTACCTTACAGCAGGGAAACCCATTTCCAATTGATGGGGACCGTTTTGTGTTTTGGAAACTCGTTTCCTTAAACGGAAACCCGTTTCCAAATCAAATTTCACAAAAATCCCGTGTTTCCTTCTACAGTCCGCCTAAAACACTTGTTTTTTTAATTTTTTGGGTTTTTGCCTTTTCCGGCTATGGTTTTAGAGGCTTTTGGAATGTTATTTATGCCTTGGGTTTGTTATAAAATAACACCCATGCCTCCTTTTTTCCATCACGGCTTATCCCCAACGCGCGTTGGCAGCTCACGGTCCATTGGCATAACTAACGGTGCATTGGCATAGCTCAAGGCTTACGGTTCATCATCACAGATCTTTGGCTTTAGTGTATACATTATCTTGGGCAGAACGGCTCATCCTCACGGATCTTTGGCAGCCCACGCCTCCATTTCCAGCTCATGGTGGTGGTGCAAAGGTCACGGTGGGGGCTCAAGAAGTGGACATGGTGTTGGCAGCTGGTTGGGTTGTTGAATATTGACAGTGTGGTCACGGTGGTGCCATTTTGTTTTGCAGATTGGTGGAAGATGAAGATAAGCCCGAGCATGATGACTATTAGTCTTCGGGCTTCAGCTCATGTTTTCTTTCTATTTTCATTGTTCATGTTGATGTAGTATTGTACTTGTGGCCTCATATATAAAGGTTGATTTTTGAATTTGGATATATATGTATTAGCGGCTAAACCTCATTTTGAAGGTTGTTTTTTTGGCTATTTCCACTTGCATTATGGAATCGTTTATGGGTAAAATCATTGTGTTGTTTTTGGATATTACTACTTAGTACTTGTATTATGGAATCACTAATGAAATTATGAGTAAAAATGTTAAATGTGATGTTGAATTGAATGGAAGCGTTTCCCCGTTTCCTAAATTTTGGGGGGTCACGTTTCCAATGCGTCCCTGTTTCGGAAACTCATCCCCGTTTCCCCGTTTCGTGCAACTTAGCTTATAACACTTTGTCATGAATTCCAAGAAAGATAATTTCAATATCATACTGCTGTTATGGAGCTGCAGCAGTCAAAACACTTCAAAAAATGGATAGAAATCAACCCAAACAATACCACCTGACCATATATAGTGTACCTTGTATAGTAGGGCAAGTGATGTGCTTTTAAAGGGTGAGGAGAATCCCTAAATAAGATCTGAAAGCGCATAACCAGATCTGGTTTATACCCTAATCAGCCCTCAAATAGATGGTGGACTTGCTTAAAACACTTTCCAGTAGATGTCAAATCCCCTAGGGGTTAACCTTGGCCTTTAATACTTGCTTTTTAGGCCTTCAAACTTAGCTGAATTGATCAATGTATCTGCTGTACCTGTTATAATTGATCTGCAGAAAAGAAACCCTAGAACGCACAAATCACGGTATATCTCACAAACTAACCACAGAAAAAGGGTTCCCCTGAAAATTCACCATAAAACTACCTAGTGTGCACTTTTCAAATGGAGCAGAATTTCCAATTTCACAATATTTTTTGGGATATGAATTTTCTAAGTTTTTAGGATTTTTTCAAATATTAGATTTTTTTGGTATTTTTATATATAAACAACAGAATTTTTTATCAAAAGAAGAAGAGAAGGGTTATGACCTTCGTCCTCAACCCTAGGGCGAAGAGATCGAGGTCAACGTCCCTAATCAATTTGGCTATTTAAGATTTATCAATTAGGGCAAAGGCTAGTAACCTTAGCTAGGTCCAAGTAGCCAAACCCTAATTAAGACAAACAACGAATCTTGAGGCCCCACTATGGAGAGCTCCTTCAAGAGGAAGGTCTCCTCAAACAAGATTGACAAGATGCTAATAAAACCCTAATTTACCTTGCTTAAGGTGCAAAAGCAACGTCAAACAGGAAAATGGAAAGATCTTACCATCATCCACCTACGAAAAAACAAGAGAGTAAGTTCTTAGATCCTCCTTAGTCATGAGTTATAAGTATAACAAACATTCTTTGAATCAATCGTGTAAGATATTGAAACCCTAAAATTTCATCATTCATCCATTCATCACTAGAAAAGTATGCGAAAAAGAGAGGTACACCTAGCTCAAATGATCCAATATACCAAGAGAAAAAGAAATAAGTACATATTAAAACCTTTGTCTTGCTTACAAATGAATGCAAGGAGCCTTTATTTATATGAGGCTTTCTAGTCTTTTTTAACTTTAGAGCCTACCATACTGAAAAGTGAAAATAACTGGAAATTAGGGTTTGTCACCCACAAGTTGATGACTAAACCAAAAAAGACTAAAAATAATGATAAATTGATGCAATTGGCTTCATCCAAGTTAAGTGATGAGCTGGAGGAGGACGTCATGCCCCAACTAACCCCAACGATGTAGTAGGTCCATCAACGTCCTCCCGTTTAGCAAGGTAAGGCCTTCTTTAGGAAGATGACGTCATCACATATTGTGTACATGTAGACCAAGAGGAGGGATAATACATGATAAGAGAAGGTCCAAGTGGGCATAAATGAGTTGTGCTAAGGTAGTTATGACAACCCTTACACGCGCACTCACCTTCTACATAACATAATCATGTATTGCTAGAAGTCCTTAAGCCATGTGTCCTAGTGCGTCCGTCCCAAGAAGCACTAGAGCACCAACCCAAGGCACAATGGTCCAACATTACAGGGGACTAGCAAAGTCACTAAGTCAATACTCCTTGGAAAGAAAACCAAGAGGACCTGCCATGACCAGACCATGGGTTTTGAGCCCAACTAGACCAACACCTTTACCTAAACAAGCCCAGACTTAGCCTTTTACAATGGCAAGTTGCAGACAACCTAGGGCGTACTAGGCCCCATTTAATTTTGCGAATTGAATACAAGCTATGTTACAGAGACAATTTTGAAATCAAAACGACTTTTTAAATATAAACAATGGATTTGAACTATTCCCAAGCCGGTAGAATTCATCATTCCATAGCCTCAAAAGACCTTGTGACAAAAGCCCATATAAATAAAAAAGGGATGTTTCGACCATTAATTTAGTGGGTGATACTAAGTTTGCATTCTAAATTTTCATTAGAATGCACTCCATCCTCAGTAACAAATTTCAATTTTTCAATGCTCTCCAAACCCATGGGGAATTTTGATCTAATCAATAAGCAATATATGCAAAACAGTGGGCCTTTAAAGTAGGTTGTTATGAGCTCTAGAATGAAGAAACAATATACGATTTAAACCTTCTCAGCTAGGACTCAGTCTAGTGGCAGGAGGGTCATCATTGTCATTCTTGTACCGCGCCCCCGAAGTTTAGATCAACTACCCTGGTATGGTAATAGTTATTTCCGATCCATTGTTTTCATTCTACAACTCATTTGGGGTTTTTTGAGCTTTTGAAATTGCAAGTACCAACATAGTGACAACCTGGGAAAGGGTTATAAGGCTTGCTATGTTCACACTCAGAACGCTATATCAGGGATCTTATTCTGTGGTGAGGTTGACCTGCACACCTCTGGGATTGTTGTGGTTGGACTAAGGGAGTGGTACCTAGATTAAAAATGTCTAATTGTTTTTATAAGGAAGGTTCTCGGTTTAGATCACAATGTGTGCTTGGCCCTCTCTGTCCAAACTCTGTGAGGAGGAACAAATCTTTCTCTCTTGTTGTCTAGCCTTCACAGTTTTGGATTTTGGAAATGACAACCAAAGATTTAGACTTCTTCAACTATCGAATTGGCAAGGGCCTCAGATAGTATAAAGGAACATAATGATAGAAGAAGAAGGATCAGATATTTCATGAGTAGAGTGTGTAACTCCTCTTGGGAAGGATGGATCAATAGAGTTTATCAGGATAGTGGGAAAGATTTTGATTATTTTTGGGCTTAGCTAAACAGATTCAAACTGAAACAATAAAAGTTGTTTCTTACAAACATAACCAGCACAAATACGCCAAATAATCCACGAATGGATAAATAATAGAATATAAAATTGTTAAGATATGATATGTTTTACAATTACATTGTCTTCACATTTATAAGCCATTTTGCACCTTTTCGATATAAGTCATGTCTTTTGACTTTTCATAATTAGTCAATTAATTATTTCTTATTTAATAATTAATAATTATTAATATTAATTTAATTAATATTGATATTTATTATTATTACTTTATGTTATGTAATATAATTTTTTTTATATAACATTGCCTTCCCCTTAAAGGCAGCGTTGTCCTCAAAGCTTATCGAAGACAAGGCTTACGTCTGATTTCTTGCTTGTAATGTCTTCTCTCGGTCCTTTCTTTTAGTACTTGCGACTTTTGACGAAATGAGACGATACGAGTTACAAATCCCAAAGAAAAATGTGGCATCGTTTGTCATGTGGTCCATCCGAGATCCATCTTCATCAGAGATGATTGTTGATTGCTTTGTTGGATAAATCTTCTTGTTTTTTGTTTAGGTTGCAGATTTTGTGTTCTTTCGCTTTTGATATTACAACTCCTCTGTTTATGTTCATTTTGACCCTGTCATTGGTCAAAATGCCTTTTGTAATTTGTGTGTTGATAAGAAGTCTGTGTTGTTTGTTTTTTTGCTGTATTGACTTCCTTTTGAACTGTGACAGGGACTGAATTTGTATGTTTCTTCTTCCTCAACTTGAATTTGTTTTTGGAGAGTCTGGATGCTTCCTTATGGATTTTAACTAATTTGTTCTTTAACAAATTACTATTATTATGAATCTTCTCGAACCTTTCGTCTTGTGATTGTTTGTCCTCTTTTAACTTCTTGATTTGTTCCTCTAGTTCTTGATTAAGATTTCTTAGACGATGGTTTTCTTGTTGTTGTTTTAGTATTCTTCCTTCGAGGTCTTCATTGGAAAGTTCCATCTTTCGACTATTTTTTAGTTTCTTTATTTTTGTAAGTAATCTCTTGTTATGAATTCTTAGTCGAAATAGTTTTTCGGTATTGCTTGCTAATTTTCCATTGATTTTTGCAATTTCTTACTTGTGCTTCTTTTTAGTGTCGTCATACTTTTGTTGGAGTTCTTCCTTCTGTTGCTGATGTCGACATAACTCTGATTCTTGACTTTTTAGCTATATTTGGATTTGCGACAATTCATCATCTTTGTTCATGATGAGCTTGTTTAAACCCTCTATGTCTTCTTCTAAATCGTTATCACTTCTATACTGTGATTCTTCGTTATCTTCGAACTTTTTAATTTTGTCTTTAAGGTCTTGGTTGTGATTTTTTAGTTAAGATATTTCTTCATTCTTAATTGATAACCGTTTCTTGATATCTTCATTAGTTTTTTCCAGTTTTTTATTTTGTTCTTTTGAGTGATGATTCTCTTTTTCTATCAACTTATGAAGAATGATCTGCTTACTCATCTCAAATTGTAGACTTTTATTGCTTTCCTTGTAGTATCCTAATTCGCTTTCCAACTTTTGTGATTGCAACTGAGTTACCTTGATTGTCTTTCATAATAAAATATTTACCACAGATTGGACAAGAGCGATTGCCGTTCTTAAAAAATGTTGGATATTGGAATTCCATTTCGTAATAAGGATGCTTAGTCCAAAATTTGGATTTATATATGGAATCTATAATTTCTTCAACAAATCCACAATGAGCTTCAATGACTTCTTCCATATCTTCCGAGACTTGATTTCTTCTCCTTTTAATATCTTCTTGATCTTCTTCCTTTTTATTGTATTAAATAATAATTGTAATGACAATTATTAATTAATATTGTTTAAAATAATAATAATAATTTTTTTCTAATGGGAAGCACTTAAAACTTTAAAAATAATAAATATTATTATTAATATAATAATAATATTATATATATAAGGGTTAGTCAAAATCCTATGCAAGTCAAAGACCCAGTTTTGGAGAAGCTCTAGAAAATGTTGGCAATAAGCCAGAATCTGCCCAAGAAGGGGCTTTGATACGAATGGAACATTAAAAGTTGTTTCTTACAAAAATAACCAACATAAATACGCCAAATAATCCATGAATGGATAAATAATAGAATATAAAATTGTTAAGATATGACATGTTTTACAATTACATTTCCTTGGGCTTTATAAGCCATTTTGCACCTTTTCGATATAAGCCATGTATTTTTACTTTTCATAATTATTCAATTAATTATTTCTTATTTAATAATTAATAATTATTAATATTAATATTGATATTTATTATTATTACTTTATGTTATGTTATATAAATCTTTTTATATAACAAAATTTTTCTCTATTAGTCTGTAATCTCCTCTATGTTTTGTACATAGATCAGAAATGTCTAGTTGTTTTTATCTAGAAGGTTTTCATTTTTAGATCACAATGTGTGGTTGGCCTTGTATTTCTAAACTCTGTGAGGAGGAAAAATCTTTCTGCCTTGTTGTCTAGCCTTCTCAGTTTTGGATTTTGGAAATGAAAACCAAAGATTTAGACTTCTTCAAGTATCAGATTGGCAAGGGCCTCAAACAATATAAAGGAACATAATGATAGAAGAAGAAGGATCAGATATTTGAACAATAGAGCTTATCGGGACAGTGGGCAAGATTTTGATTATTTTTGGGCTAAGCTAAACATATTCAAACGTTCTCTATTAGTCTATAATCTTCTTCATGTTTTGTACTATTCTATTGTATCTGCATATCTCCATGTTGCTATGTAATTGCAAATCTAATATAAGAAAATCCCTTTGAGACAACCTTTCATCCCACTTTATGGGTCATTTAATGTGATGAATGTTGTTATGCTGTTGATGTATGATGAAATTGCTATTTTTATTTTTATAACTTAGTAGTATAATTTTCTTCTCTTTCAACTTTATTTCATTATTCCCTTCATCCCACAGTTATAGCATTATTCATTTGCAATACAAATAAGTGCAAGGATCACTGAAAGATAACCATGCACAAGAGACACAATGATTTTATCTACGTCGCACGGGAACCGCTCCCGAGCATTAGGAATGGCGTATCCGACGTTCCGGCGTACC
>LPNX010432938.1:730820-916432 GCA_001517045.1 Pseudotsuga menziesii | reverse complement strand
ATATTATATTATTGCCGCTCCCAACCTGACGTATCCAGTAAATTTGGGCGAAGCTTCTAGACGTATCGGATACTCGTGTCCGCGTACCCGACGTACCGGAAATTTGTGCAACATAGGATTTTATCCTAGGAAACCTAACGGGAGAAAACCCACCAAACTTTTCTCAGAAGAAATCAATCCAAATTTCAAGTACAATACCAAACATGAAGATTTAGCCCCATCGCAAGAGTGTGCTCGTCATCCACAAGAAACCCTAGCGAACCTTGAGAGATATAGAGATAATAAGATAACCCCAAAAATTGCTTCTAGTGGTCTTTGCACACCAATTGAGAGAGATGAGCTTTCTTGAGTGTAACAAATGAAGTGTTGAGAACACTTTTATTTATATTCTTCAGTTGACTTAATTTGCACTCTTGAGGCTGACTTGTACATTTGTCTTCTTGGTCCAAGTTCCCCCTTTTACTGGGGTATTTTTCCCTTTCTTGTCTTTTGCTTTCTTTGGGCTTCTTCAATGGATTGTCTTGACTTCTTCGGATATTTCTTCATCATAGAAAAGTTCTCCTCATTGATGTCTCATCACATGCAGTCATATTCTTCCCCAAGAGCTCTAATGTTGATTTGATCATACTCTAAGAAGTCTCGGTCATTTCTTAGAGCCAATTGTCAACTTCAACATTAGATTAGACTTTGTTTAATATAGAAGGAGATAAGATCTCCTTCTAACATAGACAAGTTGTCTCACTCTATAAGATTAGATCACCCTGACTACGGAGCACTCCCACACAATGAGTACGCAATGCGACCTATAGCCTACTACCATTTCGGTCAACACATGACTAGACTAGGATAACATCTCAACCCTCTATACACAGTCAACACATGACTAATCAAGGCTACAAAGGGGCCATTCTCTCCATGGTTTGCGAACCTCTAAGAGAATGATATGTAGAATGTTTGCTCGATGCTGAAACCTCGAGAACATCAACACTCCCTCTCAATGAGGGAGACATTCTGCGCGAAGTAGTTGACTTGGTGAGAATGTCCTTCAGTACTACATCTTCATTAATACGATACTTGTACTACATCTGCATCTATACTGCATCTGTGCTAGAATTGAACTGTATCTGTACTACAGTCCCTTTATCTAGGCCATTCACCTCTTGTGAATGTCTGCCACTAATCTATTGAATCATCATGATGTTTGGGCCTCTCACCTCATATGAATGCCTACCTTCTCATCTGTGAGATCGTTTGCACCATTCATCTCATATGAGTGTCTCCCTGCTCATTTGTAAGATCATCTAGGCCTTTCATCTCATATGGATGTCTTCCTGCTCATCTTTAAGATCATTTGGGCCATTCATCTCATATGAATGTTTGCCTATTCATCCCTCATGAATGTCTACCTACTCATCTCTCATGAATGTCTTCCTACTCATCATCACAATGTCACATATCCATCAACACTCCCTCTCATTCAGAGAGGCATTCTCCATCACACCAAGCTAGGTGAGAACGTCATTTATCTGCTCGCTCGTAGATATGTACTGGAGCTTCATTGCTCCCTCTTACACCATGGCTACAATTTGTTCTACTTTTGTGGTACCGAGTGCCACAAAAATTTGGTTTCCACTAAGCCCCTTGGGGGACGTCCTCCCTGGATCAGCCAAAAATAAATAGTGTCGGACAAACTGATGATTGAAATTGGAGTATAGGTGTCTAGAGAGCCATAATACATCATCTAGATAAGTTTCCTTGCCATTTCCTTGACCTCATAAGACAAATTGATTTTCCCCAGTGATTTTCTAGTTCATTTTATGATGGTACAACCTCTGAAAATCATAAAACTCATCATATCTATGATATCTGTATCCGGATATTCTCGAAATCTATCTCAATTGAATAGACCAATAGAAAATAGTTCTATGCTGAATAGTTATATAAGAGTAAAATATGAATGATGATTTTACAATTACATTGGTAGGGATTATATAATCCTTATCACGCCTTTTCAAATGAAACGGTACATCTCTTTCTATTTTCTAATTAATTAATTTAATTAATCATTTGTTATTTATTAATTATTAATATTAATATGTATTAATATTAATAATTAATATTTATATATGTTTATATATCTCATTATGTTATATATATATATATATATATATTGCCTTCCCCGTAAGAGGAGCTTTGTCCTCAAAGCTTTATTGAAGACAAGGCTTACGTCTGATATTTTTGTTGTAATGGCATCTTCTCGATCTTTGTGTTAGTAACTGCAACACACGATGAAATGAAATGATAAGAGCTACGAATTCCCAAGAAAAATTGACGCATCGTTTGTGACGTTGTCCATCCGAGATCTATCTTTATTGGAGTCGTTTGTTGACTGCTTTGTTGGATGGAATTTCTCGTTTTCTGCTTAGCTTGTTCATTTTGTGTTATTTTTCTTCTGAAATCATATCTCCTCTTTTTTTGTTCATTTTGATCCTGTCGTTGGTTAAAATGCTTTTTGTAATTTGGGTGTCGATAAAGAGTTCTTGTTGTTTGTTTTTCTGCTTGATTGACTTCCTTTTGAACTGTGACGGGGACCGAATTTTTATTTGTTTCTTCTTCCTCAACTTGAATTTGTTTTTTGGAGAGTCCGGATGCTTCGTTTAGGATTTGAACTAATTTGTTCTCTAATAGATTATTATTTTTCTGAATCTTCTCGAACCTTTCGTCTTGCGACCATTTGTCCTCATTTAATTTCTTGATTTGTTCCTGTAGTTCTTGATTAAGATTTCTCAGACGATGGTTTTCTTCTTCTTGTTTTAGTATTCTTCCTTCGAGGTCTTCATTGGAAAGTTCCATCTTCCGACTATTTTTTAGTTTCTTAACTTTCATAAGTAATGTCTTGTTATGAATTCTTTGTCGAAATAGTTCTTCGGTATTGCTTTCTAATTTTCCATAGATTTTTTCAATTTCTACCTTGTGCTTCTTTTTAGTGTTGTCATACTTTTACTGGAGTTCTTCCTTCTGTTGTTGATGTCGACATATCTTTGATTCTAGACTTTTTAGCTTTCTCTGGATTTGTGCCAATTCATCATCTTTGTCCATGATGAACTTGTTTAAACACTTTGTCTTCTTCTAAATTGTTATCACTTCTATATGGTGATTCTGGTGATTCTTCGTTATTTTTGAACTCTTTGATTTTCTCTGTAAGGTCTTGGTTGTGATTTTTTAATCAAGGTATTTCTTCATTCTTAGCTGATAATAGTTTCTTGATATCTCATTAGCTTTTTCTAGTTTTTTATATCTTTTGAGCGATGGTTGTTTTGTTCTATCAACTTATGAAGAATGATATGTTTACTCATCTCAAATTGTAGATTTTTATCACTTTCCTTGGAGTTTCTTAATTCACTTTCCAGTTTCTGTGATTGTAACTATGAGTTGCCTTGATCGTCTTTCGTAATAATATATTTACCACATATTGGACAGGAGCGATTGCAATTCTTAAAAATGTTGGATATTGGAATTACATTCCGCAATAAGGACATTAGTCCAAAATTTAGATTTATAGATGGAATCGATAATTCCTTCAACGAATCCACAAGGGACTTTAATAATTCCTTCAATATCTTTCGAGACTTGATTTCCGCTCCTTTTAATATCTTCTTGGTCTTCTTTCTTTGACTTGGTCTTTTTTTATATTAAATAATAATTGTAATGACAATTATTGATTAATAAATAATTATTATTATTATTAAAAATAATAATAATCTTTTTTAATGGATTTTTAAGGCGTGTAGTGCATTGCGTGGAGCTGTATGTGAAGGGATGTGGAGTGGGTGCTAGTCGTGAGTGGAAGATGGCTAAAAGCTTGTGTTAGATCAAAGATCTGGATTCAAGGAAACCTTGAGGGTTTGGCTACAAGCTAGAGATCAGTTGAAGCCTGATGAAGGGCTGGCTTTGATACCAATGTAATATCCGTATCTCGATATTCTCGAAATCTGTCTCAATTGAATAGACCAATAGAAAATAGTTCCATGCTGAATAGTTATATAAGAGTAAAATATGAATGGTGATTTTACAATTACATTGGTAGGGCTTTATATAATCATTTTCGTGCCTTTTTAAATGAAAGAGTACATCTCTTTCTATTTTCTAATTAATTAATTTAATTAATCATTTCTTAGTTATTAATTATTAATATTAATTTTTATATGTATTAATATTAATAATTAATATTGATATTTAATATTTATATATCTCATTATGTTATATAGATATATATTTTTATATAACAATATCTTCATTTAGGCTGAGAACTAGGGAAAACTGACTGCACAAGAATATTTGGAGACATAGAAGAATGGTATAAGTGACTACTCATACCCCCTGGAACACTATGGTGCTCTAGGAGAACCAAAATCATTGCAACAATAATATAATCTGACCAATAATAGAGTGATAATAATCATTGATCATGCAATCTGAGGCCAAACTCTGAAAACTGGAACCACATTATTAGTCCTGGGCATGTCTGGAGTAAATATAAGCTTTGTCAAATTTTTAGCCACTGCCTTGGGAACCGTGTTCGACGTGGTCAACTAGGTTAACTAGGTCAAAATACCCAAACTGAAGGTGAGATGCTGAACTAAGCTGAAGCTGCAGACATCGAAGGTAAGAAATGCTCCAAGATGTATATTAAAATCCAACTTAAATCATGTCATTCAGAATCATGGTGACAATAATAATAATAATAACCAGTAAGATATGCCTGTGTCTTTGAAAAGTCATTGAATCTTCTGGATGTCTCTTGTATATGCCATATTTAGAAAGTTTAAACAATTTGCTAATGCTGGGTGAGGATGGAAAGCAAGGCTAAGTAAAGGGTGATGACCTCTAGTTGGCTTTGACCATGTGATCTCTCCAAATGATGACAAATACACTCAACCAAAATGACATATGCATGACAGATAACAATAGGGGATGGTGGTGTCTCACAAATGGATAAAGTACTTGGGCTTGTTTCCTTTAGACGCCTTCTGGGCTCCGATAAATGACTAAGGCCTAGCCTCGTTTCCAGTTAGCATCCATAGCCCCAACGGGTTTGCCTCACCCTGTTACCCTTGTGAGGGGTAAATGAGCTTAACATTATACAAGGAATGAGTGCTCATCCTTTGGCCACGGACTATTTTACAACATTCACACTTTGCATCATTTCAATATAACATTTATGTGTTCCAATGCTTTAGTGTCTAAAGACACTATTGGGTGGAGCACTTGTTTTGAAGACTAAAGGAAAACCATTTGGTGAACCTGACCACATTGGCCAAGCCACATACTTCATAGCTAGAGACACAAAACTAGTGTTAACAACATCTGCCGAAAAATCAACAATGTTTGAGAAATCGGAAGTTTATCATCTCGACGAATTTTTCTCGGAAAATGCCGAAAAAATCGAGGCAATTTTTTCTCGAGATATTGTCGATTTTTCCCGATTTTTCTTGACATATTGTTGATTTTTTTGGGGTGATTTTTCTTGAGATATTGTCGATTTTTTCCCAATTTAGCCCGGGATATTGCTGATTTTTTCTAAATGTTAAAATGAATATTTTTGTATTTTTTAAGTTTGTCAATTTATTACCGATGTTTGTCGATGTGTTGCCATGTCCTGCCAATGTTTGCTACACTACACATAACAACATGCAGTCTATCATGCACAGGGGTCAAAATGGGGCAAAGATATTCAATCTCACTAGTCTCAATCAACACAGGTCATGGGAGAAAAACCAATTACAAATGAACTGGATGGATGGGAACAAATGATACATGGAACCAACATAGCACTAAGGTTTAAAATTTGTGGAAAGCATGGCATAAACAACAGTCTTCAACATTAGAGTCTTTAATCATTCTCAACATAGGTTTAAGCATTAGTACATATGTAATATAAGCATAGGTCACCATGATTACCCTAACATAACAAGCTTAGGTGTTTAACATACTTCAAAGAGAAAAATCCAACCCAGGAGCCATATACCTGATCTCATCATATACCTGTCTCTATGTGATAAGCCCATCTGTAACAGTGTACCATATCTGCTACTCTGCTCGAATGAATCAGGTCACCATTGAAATCGTCTCAATGAACAAGGAGATCTCAGTCCTGGCAAGGAAACAATTTGAAACCGCTGCGGAACAAAGGATCTGAATGGCTCAAGAACAAATGATCCATTTTAAAACCCCATATGAATGAATAGCTCAGAAAAATAAAGAGATAAATCTGTATGCTGCATCATGGTAGCCCAGCTGCAATATATATGTGATGACAGATCTCAATCACTTTAGGCCCCGAGGATGAATGTCTACCCAGGTAGATCTCAATCACGGATCTTCGTCTTCTTCTTCCTTAACACATGGATGTATGTTAGTCAACCAAGGATTCTCTCTAGATTCACTTTTGCGAATGCTTCCTCAATAGACTTGTCCCCCAGTACTTGATATGAGCATAAGTTGTCGTACTGGATGCATCTTCCCATAAGAACATTGGCAGGTCTTGGATCATTGTCTCCACAATCTTCACTGTGGAACTATTCTGCAACACATGACATAAATGTCCACATGGGTTAACCAATACTAATTTAAACTGTTATGTTATTCAACAATAAAATAACAATTCCAATCAAACAAATAAAACTTATCACACAGTATCAAATACTTATCTTTGTTTGTTTTGTTGGCTCCCTCTTGATTTTTGCTTCCTTGCAGAAGTCACTAGAGTTTCTGGGAGGGGATTTTGCTTCATCGTCTGATCTGAAGACCTTAGTCTTCTTCTTCATTAATTTCTGAACTTCTGGAACTTGTTGAAGTCTTCATCTTGTGTTTGCATTTCTTATTGAGAGAATAGTACTTAGTACAAGGAGACATCCAAGGATGCCACTGTCCTTTGTCTTCTTATATAATGTACTAGGTCCAAGATCCTCTTTGGACCTATAATGGAAAATTTCCTTTGGCATTCTTTCCATGTATACATCTTCTACCAAACACCTTCATGTTGAAGCTTTGGAGGACTTAGAAGTATTATTTGCAATCTTCATCAATTCTCTCTTCTTTTCTTTTGAGCTAGAAGCTCTTTAATATTAGTTGCATGTTGTCTTCCTTTCCTTTTTCTTTTGAGGACATTGATACGCAAAGTGACCAATTGTAAGACACTTGTAACATTTGGTCTTTGAAATATCCTTCTTTTCTTTTGGATTTGATCTCCTATTTTCCTTCTTCTCACCATTTCTTACTTTTATTTTCTTTTGAGAACATTGGAAATCATGGTGACCAAGATTCTGACATTCATAACATCTTATTTTTGAAATATCCTTTTCATCTTGAATTGGGGTTGATTCATTTCTTGAATCTTCTTCTTCTTAAGCTTTCTTCTACTTCATTTTCCTTTCTTCTAATATTGGGTTGTCATGTCCTCGGAAGCAACACTGTCCATTGACCATATATCATTGATATATGAAATAGTAGTATTAAGAGTAGAGACAAAAGAATACTAGAGTTCATTTGCAATTTCAACATCATCCAACCAGCCTTCCATTCTAGACATCATTTGACAAAATATGTAAATTTGACCTAGAAACCCTAGTAGGAGCTAGAACAAAGTTGAAGTTTGGAAAGGATGAAATGTGCCTCCATAGATAGATGCGCCCTCCTAGGGCTAGTTCAAACATGCCAAGATCGAACCCAATTTGTGGAAGCCCTAGTTCTTGACCTCGACAGAGACTAGTTCAAAATTGAAAATTCACAAAACTGAAATCTGCTTCCATAAATAAGTGCGCTCTCTTAGGGAGAGTTCTAATGTGATAATTCCAAGTCCAAACCTTGGAGAGAAGTATCCAAACTTGGAATCCCTAGTTTCCAGATTAGGGCACAAACAGTCTCTGGCAATGGCATCTATTCAAAACTACTCTGATACCATGTTGGAATTTTGTTTTATAACTTAACAGGATGATTTTCATCTGTTTCAACTTTATTCCATTATTCACTTCATCTCACAATTATAGCATTATTCATTTGTATTAGAAATAAAAGCAAGGATCACTGAAAGATAACCATGCACAAGAGACAAATTTTATCCTAGGAAACCCAAACAGGAGAAAAGGAAACAAACATTTCTCATAAGAAATCAATCCAAATTTCAAGTACAATACCAAACATGAAGATTTAGCCCTAGCACAAGAGTGTGCTCTTCATCCACAAGAATTCCTAGTAAACCTTGAGAGAGATAGAGATAATATGATAACCCCAAAAATTCTTCTAGTGATCTTCACTTGTCCTCCTTGAGAAGTGTGCACCAATTGAGAGAGAGGAGCTTTCTTGAATGTGACAAATGAAGTGTTGAGAACACTTCTATTTATATTCCTCAGTTGACTTGATTTGCACTCGAGGCCGACTTTTACTTTTGTCTTCTTGGTCCAAGTTCCCCCTTTTACTGGGGTATTTTGCCCTTTTTTGTCTTCCGCTTTCTTTAGGACTTCTTCAATGGATTCTCTTGACTTCTTTGGATATTTCTTCATCATAGAAAATTTCTCCTCGTTGATGTCTCATTACATGCAGTCGTATTCTTCCCCAAGAGCTCTAATGTTGATTTGACCATACTCTAAGAAGTCTCGGTCACTTCTTAGATGCAATTGTCAACTTCAACATTAGATTAGACTTTGTTTATTATACAATGAGATAATGTCTCCTTGTAACATAGACAAGTTATCTCACTCTATATAATAGATCACTCTCGCTACAGAGCACTCCCACACAGTGAGTATGCAATGTGATCTCTAGCCTGTTACCATTCCAGTCAACACATGGCTGGACTAGGCTAAGCATCCGAGCCCTCTATACACAGTCAACACATGACTAATCATGGCTATGAAGGGGCCATTCTCTCCATGGGTTGTGAACCTCTAAGAGAATGATCTGCATAATGTTTACTGGATGCTTGAACCATGAGAACATCAACATAAATGTTCATGATATATTATATAGTGTAAAATATGTTATCCTCACAAATAAAAATGCATGTTGGAATTGCATTACGTGTTGATTACCGAATTCTTAAATGATTACTATGTTCTCCTTTGTTTAGTTAAACAAAGTTTATTCTCAGCAGTGCGTTATATCTCTGCTTTGTTTATTATACCATTTCACCCAACAATTAAAGCTATTTGTCTGATGTATGAGGAGCAATGTTTGTCTAATGTTAGAAGGTGGCAACAAGGAAGGTCTTCTATCATTGCATGTGTCCTTGCATGCTAGAAGACATGAAATATGAAGCCAAATGTATTAATGTGATTTTCCTAAGTCTAGACTTAGATAAGATAAGATAAGATAATCTTGTTTATGTCCAACAAATGAGCACAAAGTAGGTCAACGAGACTGCAAGTTACAATGATGTTCGTACAAAGCAGGAGGACCAAACGGTCTCCTTTTAAAAAAGAGATAAAAGAAAGTACAGTGCAGAAGGTAATAGTAAGCGAAGTCAGTTGTGCTGAAGAATGAGAGAGCTTCGGCTGCAGCCACAGCTCTAGATCCCCGCCATGGGGCGGAGGTTCTCTAGTGGAGAAGATTTTGGAGCGAATAGGACCGAGGTCTAGTACTCCTCACATCTGAGGCTGAAAGAAGAAAACTGAGGGAAGTTCAATAAAGTCTGTTGGCCCAATGAGGATGCGGGCTGTCTACTGAGTTGTCATTGGGAAGAGTTTGCATGGTGTTGAGGTCTAGAGGACCTAGTACGCCTCTCAGGGAGAGGTTTGGTACAGATCTGCTGCTAAGATCTTGTGGGTCGAGATGCGGTACCACAGATCCTCACTGATCTGGAAGCTGGCTCGGTATCCATGTCGGTTGGTCTCTTGGTGCCTCTGGCTAGTGGTAGCACGCTGAAGAATGTCGTGATCTTTTGTGTGTTGTCAGGTTTGGCGCGAGGCTGAAGAATATGTGCTCGAAACTTGAGAGCCTCCTGTAGATAGAGTGCTAAACATTTTTGGTTAGGATACCTGAAAAAGTTGGCGAGGGTCTGAGAACCTCTGAACAAACAATGGAATCGTCCTTAGATCTCGTAATATATGGAGCATCTGAAAATAAAGTGCATCTCGGTTTCCATTTCCTATAGATGACATACTTGGCAAATCTTGTTCGGTCTATCAATCTGGTAGTCTGTCTCTACCCAAAGTCTATGGGATCCTACTCTGAATTGCCCGAGAGGGATATGAGGAGCATGCATCTAGTGACGAAACGTGTATTGGGGTCGGACAATAAGCCCGTCTCTTATTTCCAGGAAGTGCTCAACATAAAAGGCCATCTTTGGGCGCAACCCTCCCTGAGGATTGACCCAAGTAACCTGGATAAACTTCCTATAAATATCCTCTATGATAATCTTGTTTAGCTCCTGTCGGGTAGGTAGAAGGTGGCTGGGAGCATCTAGAGAATACTGACACGGAGGAAGTCGATCCATCTAAATCCCTACCGATTTGAGAAGGTCGAAGACCCCTGTGAAGCAACATTTGTCTCTACCTGAGTGAGTAGCACGGGCAATAGCCTCAGAAGAGCAGTATGCCAAATACAGATACCTATCTCGACCCTTTGACGAGTTTGCAAATCCTCGAACACGATGCAAAAGTGAAACCAGTCTGAAGGTCATCTCAAGAAAAAAAGGTTGAGCCCCAAACTTGACCAGGATTATGTGTTGCGGTACTGTCTGTTTGCATTTGACGATGTGACGAAGAGGAAGGATCTGGACTCTCTCAATTGAGGCCCAATCTGACTCAAAGTAAAGATTGTCCACAAATCTCTGACCCGTATAGAACCGTTGGAGGGATCAAGGTGTCCATAATGCTCATCTTAGATGAGGTGTCTTGGAAGTGACGACGAAAACACTATCTCTCAAACAGGGCTAAGGAACCATAGCCCTTGTTGATTCAAGGCTAAAGAGTTGGTCGCAAACTAAAGTGTGGACCTGAGAACTGCACCCTCAAGTAAGTATAGGTGTTGGTGATCTCGACGTCCTCCCCTTTGAAAAGGAAGTGAAGGTCTGAGTTTTTCTTCACCCCATTGAAGATCATAACCTTGGTTTTACCCAAATTCACCGCCAACTGCTAGAGGTCACAAAATAGAGCTAAGGAATCTAGCTACCTCTGTAATCCTTTTGGGGAGGACGAGAGGAGTGCTATATCATCCGCAAATAGTAAAATAGCTATCAGAACCTAGTCAAGAAAGAAACCATCCATGTCCTGGATATGCTCATGAAGAAAGGCTTCCAACACATCAATATAAATTTCAAACAAGGTGGGAGATAGCGGAAAACCCTGTTTAACCTTGATAGTGCTTCTGATGAACTCAGACATTCTGTGAGTTGTGCGAAGACGACCAAGGACAGACTCATATAGGCACATAATAGTTGTTAGTAGGATCGTCGAGATGCCAATATCTCTAAGTCTCTATAGTAAGTCTTCCCTCGAGACAGAGTCAAAGGCTTTTCGAAATCCACGAAGCAGGAGGTAAAATTTGGAGGAACAATGGCGTGCCTTCTCAATCATGACACAGAGGGTGAAGATATGGTCAATAGTTTGATGAGCTGGCTGAACTCCTGGCTGGCCCCTAGCTTTGAGGTTTCTCTACTCGAGATCGCTAGATAGTTTCCTATGAAGAACGATGGCATAAAGCTTCGAGAATGTGTGGCCCACCATGATCGTTCTATAGTTATTAGGATCAGAGGTGGATCCTGATTTGTGAATCAAATAGATAATGTGATGTGACCATACCGGTGGGAAACCTTCGCACACAATATGGTTAAAGAGATCAGCTAAGTAGCTAACCAGAGCGCGGATACCATGTTTGAAGAACTCTGCTTGGTAGCCTTTTTCATCTGCTGCTTTGCTGCTGTTCATGGCCCAGATGGGCTCCCTGATAACCCTATCAAAGAACAGGTCACAGGAGGAAGGTGGGGAAGTAAGGTGAATTTGGGCTTGTTTTGGGATATAGTAAATACATTAATTAATCTAATTTGATATTGACTTAATGGAGTCACTTTTAGAAAGTGAAAAGTGAAATAATTTATGTGATGACTGATCTAATCTTGGCTATTGAACTCATCGAAGGATCACATCCATTGATCCATAGTGAGAGTTAGGGTTTTTTCTTGGCCATTGAGTTAAAAAAAGATTTGGTGGAGAGGACACATACACTGAGAGAGACATAGACAAACAGAAAAGTCAGAAAGAGAAGTTTGTAGAGAAGATGGAGGAGCACTCACTCGGAGGACTCGTCGAGTTACTAGGCAGAGCACAGGGCCGTACAGGATAATGCAGAGGGAGGCTATACGCTGCAAAGGAAGGTCATACATCAGCAATACGGATTCTGTACCATCGACGTAGGATCGTATGATCCGTATAGTTGACGCAGAGGGTCGTACAACTAACGTTGGAGGTCATACAGTTGTGCATGGAGGCCGTACTATTTTCTAGTCTTACTGAGTGATTTTGCAGAGGTTCTATTTTTCTAGGTTGGGTGTATTGAACCACTGGATTGTATCTGACTACTGCACCGGTTTTCATCTTCATAATAAAATTTCATATCTGGCTACTGCACCAGTTTTCCCATCTTGGGTTATATTTGGGGGTTTCCATACGCAAAAATACTGTCTATATTGATGTGATTATTGTTCATGTTTTTCAGTATTTATTTTCCACTGCGTTACTAGTAAAAGAAACTCATGTGTGGTTATCGATAAAAATTAAAATATATTGTTTAGCCCTAGTTTGAGTTTTAAAGGAAATTTACCTCTAGCCCATCATATTTTCATTATCAGGATGCTCTATATCTAATAATATGAAAATTTAAAGAAAGAAGTTACTATAGGTCTTTGTTCCTTAACCAAAAAACTGCAAACATACACAAATACAAAGTTTATTGATGTCTGTATCGTTAGAAAGGAATTTCCATCACGTTTCCTCTCTTGTATGACACGTTTCACATCAAATAAAAGCCGACACTTAAAAAACCTACCCATAAAGTCTCTTTCTGCCCTTGGATTTCGATAATTAAGGGTTAGTACATTAAAGTTTAAAATAAAATTTTAATTCTAGATTCTTCTAATTAGGTTGAAGAAAGCTATTAAGAGAACATCACTTCATTATTTCTTCACTCAAGCGACTTGAGCACTAGGGACCTAGAATATAACAATGGGCCTTGTGCAAATTGGGATGTCGAGCCAAAATTTGCTGACTTGGACCTCTCTCTTGCTGCACTAACTATTGAGGAACCTAGAAGTGGAATCAGAAATACTTCTTCCACTCGACATTCCATTGTTAAGCATGCTTCTTGTTCTATTTTTGAGGAAGACTATGAAGATGAGGATGACTATTACTGTAAGCTCATGCTTTACTTTTTTTTCTATGTTAGAATGTTCATTGTTCACAGTTTGATACATTGTACTTGTAGCCTCGTATATAAAGGCTAATTTTGGATATACTAGATAGCCTCGTTTATAAAGGTGTTTTTTGGATATTACTAATTGCATGAATGAAATGATATAGACTTGGGTTCATAAATAAAATGTGATGTTACATGTATGATTTGAATTTTATCTATATCATTTATCATTTATCACTTGGCAATGTTGCTTGCAACTAAATGTAATTAATAATTTATGGTTTATGTTTTATAATAATTTTGTCCTTGCTCCTATATATATATATATATCATTTCCCCGCTTCCAAAATTTGGAGGGGGGGTCACTTTTCCTCATTTGTCCTTGTTTCCTTATTTCATGCAACTTAGTTTCAAGCCCTTTAGTAGGAAGATTGGACTAGTTAACTGAATGTCCCTCTTTCATTTTCATGTGCACCATTAATTGTTCTATACTGATGATGCCATGTGCCCAATTGATTCTAGGCCACTAGTCCATTCTCCACCATCACTTAGTCTTTATTCCATATTTAAACTGTATTTGTTTTGCTAAAGTTTCTCCCTTGAGCATTCACTTCTAGCAATCCTAGAACTAACACTAAATAGTAGAAGAGGGTGGTGAGGTGACAGTCACTCTTAGTTCAATCTAGGTTCACCCTTGTGCTTTAGGAATGTATTATGAGTGGTGTGAAATTTTGTTGTAATAGGGCCTTAAAGTAGAAGTCACCTTGGGAATCATAATACAAATGGTTTTTCCTAAGAACCCTATAAATGTACAATCCAACAAAAGATTGAATTAGGTGGGTAGACCCTTTCACAATTTGACAATTCTAGGTTAGAGCCTTACCGTTTGGTTTTGTAGGAGCTTCCTTCACACTCCCACTTTGTATTGACATCATGATACCGCATAAGCCTATTGACCTACTTTTGTGGTCATTTGTTGGACATTAGTAAAATTATCTTATCTTATCTTATCTACTCAACTCTTAGAAGATATGTTATCTTGTATCGTCAACTACCATAGCTACAAAAACAGAGAATCATGAGAAGGCATTACAAGCCGGAACAAGAGATAACATTTTCCATAAATATACTTTGACGAAAAACATTTCTAAAGGGGAAGGCAATCTATTCTTCTATATACATCCTATGGAACATGACCTAATTAAAGGACATGACCTATGAACCATATAGACAAGTCAATGTGCATAAGTATACCACATGGCATTATAATTCTATCATCTATTCATTCTATTGTATTCAATTATTTATTAATTGTCCTATATGGATTTATGTCGTTTGTGTTTATGTTGGATATTTGTTAGTAAATGAACTTTTGTTCATTTCATGATGTGTGCTACCATGCAAAATGGAGGTAACTATTCTTAATAAAAAACTTGATATCATTTTGGAACCTGCCCTTCAATTTATAAGGGATGTGATTTTCCTTTTGAAAATGACTTTTTATTTAATCCCTTGCATAAAAGTAACATTTTGAAGCGTGAATAAGTCTATGAACTACAATTTGAGATAGAAAATATGGATTTCCTGAACAAAAATTAATTAGCTTTGTAATATGTGGCTGATAATAGGAAATTGAAAATTTTCAATTGTTATATATTGTCTTAAAACCAGTGAAGATGGTCCTTGTTGGAGTATCGGTTGAATAAACACCGCACCTCTGAATATAATGTGGACTAACCGCCACACCGGGATCGTGGGACTATGTGCTTGGTTTCAAATGTTCACCAACATCTGCAGGTTTTGGCGTAATAGAAAACCTTACATTGTATGAGAGCTCAGGTCCTAGGTTCAATTCCCTCGAGTTACGTTGGAGGAGGGGTGTTGGAGTATCGGTTGAATAAGCGTCGCACCTCTGGATATAGTGTGGGTCACTATGTGCTTGGTTTCAAATGTTTACCAACATCTGTAGGTTTTGGTGTAAAGGAAAACCTTATAGTCCTGATAGTTGTATGTAGAAACTAGTAGCCAGATTTGGCTTAGAAATTGTATGGAAGTTGAAGTTTCCCATGGTTAAGGACATCCAAAGTTTTTTTAAACTAAGGAGAAAAGGTTGGTCCTGTGGTTAATGGGCATTAACCAAAAAATGTCCAGGCTGCTCCTATATTATGAAAAAAGAAAAAGAAAAAGATTAAAATGTTGAGTTCTATCGCCAAGCAACGAGTTGATCGGGCTTGTATTAACGTGGAGACCTGGGTTCAAATCCCTGAGTGGGTATGACTGTAACTCAAAAAAAAGAAGAAAAAAAGAAATGAAAAGTTGAGTTTTAGACTATACCAAAAAGATTATGAGTTTTAGGACTGAAGTCTGAAACACAAGAAGAATTTCCCCAACTTTTTATGAGCAGCAAATAAAACACATTCACACATAAATTTTCAGACACAAAAATTTCCGTCCAATGACCCAGGAAAAACCCCAACCTTTGGGGAAAAACCTGTGAGAGAGAAAATTTTATTTATCTTGAAAAATTACAGCAATAGACAAAAAAATCAGTCCCAACTTTTGTCAACCAGAAGAAAGAAAATTTGCCTCGATTTTTGTGCCAAAACAGAAAACATCAAACTCAAAAAAATTTGCTGCACCCTCCTTGTTTCCGTCCTGCTGTACGGACTGTACAACAGACGTACCGATGGGTTGTACGACCTATTCTGTATGGACATGTCTCAAAAATCGTGCTTGTGAAACTGCATCGAGAATCATACCCAGATTTCTGCCTTGAAATCCGTGCCCGTCTTTTTGCCTCTAAAACTAAGCCCGTACTTTTCCCTCGAGATTTGTGCCCTGTATGGAATATGTATAGTACGACCTGTATTGACAGGCTGCAATAAATGATCTGCTTCCTCCTCGAAATTCATGCCAAATTGTTGTACTTCTCTTCATCGATTTGCATGCCAAAGGAAAAATGCTCCTGTTGCTATTTCTCCCTCTTTCTCAGAAATGGCTCTCTCTCTCTCAAAATGAAAAAAAGTGCCTCTTCACTTGGAAAACTTTTTGTTTAGGTAAAAAGTTAGGGTGAATGAAAATCCATCTAATCCAAGGGCTCAGATTAGATTAGATGAGTGTTTGTGATTAAAATCACTTTTCTCCACAAAATAAAATTTAATTCACTCACTTTTTAAATTTGCACTTTATTCTCTAAAGTGCATTTAATGCTCATCTCAAGTCATTAATATAAAGTGCAAGTGACTTAACCCCTTTTCCTGGTGACTTAGGAAAATGTCACTTAGGGTAACAACCTCAAGGTATAAAAATCAACACTCCCTCTTACCGAGGAAGTTGTTCACCACCACACCCAACTTGTCTCTGAAATGAATAAACTTGCCTCTTCCAAGAGACTTCGTCAAGATATCTGCAACCCGCTCATCACTGGAAATGTACTGCAATGCCATAGCTCCTCTCTGAACATAATCACGGATGAAATGGTATCTGATCTCAATATGCTTTGACCTGTCGTGAAATACAAGATTCTCAGAGAGCTGGATGCAACTCTGATTGTCACAGTAAATCACCGTAGGCCTCAGCTCCCGATTAAATAAATCTACCAATAACTTGCGAAGCCGAAGCGCCTCGCAACTGGCCTGACTGGCTGCCATATACTCAGGCTCTGCAGAACACAAAGCAACAGACTTTTGCTTTCGACTGAACCATGACACTGCGGCTGAGCCCAAATTGAAACAACATCCGGAATCGCTCTTTCGGTCTACCACATTGCCTGCTTAATCTGAATCTATGAAGCCAATCAATCTAATCCCTGTTGAAATATTGTAACTTCGAAGAATATTCTATATGTATCTTTTTGTGGTCCCCAATGGTCCTACTAGGAGAACCACTTGTATTATATTGTACCCCGATGCTTCTAATTGGAAGAACTAATAAGAGTCATTAGGTTGTCCCCTCTAATTGTAAAGGTGGGTCATTAGCACCCCAGTGTGGTTACTTGAGCCTACATGTGTAACTTGAGCCTACATGATTAACTCGAGCCTACATGTCGGATGAGTTAATTGAAGTGAACGGATGAATATAAATAGAGGTGTAGCTCTCCTCATTTGAAACACACACACTCACTTGTGTAGCGCATTAGTGGAGAAGAGAAGAGTAGCTGGAGAAGGAGGAGGGTTAGGCTTTGATCTCCTTGTTGGTTTTACCTTTTATCTTTTTTGGGCATCTATATTGAGGAAGCTTTTGCTCGGTTTTTCCCTTTAGGGTTTTCCCAGGATAAATCTTTGTGTTCCTTTTGTATGGTTGTCCTTGTCTATCTTTCAGTGATCCTGTTTATATGCTTTTGTTATGAATTCGAAATGAAATACTAATGATCTAGCTTAGCATATGAAAATTTAACATGGTATCAGAGCCACCTTGAAAGAAGACATTGTGTAGTTACAGAAGCTAGGGCTTCTTACTTTTTGGGTCTCTATCCATAATCGATCAGCAAAAGAAGGCTAGATCGACTCTCCATTAAAGGGTGCATCTTTCTGTCGAAGCGGAATTCGATTCCGAGCATTTTCAGTTTTTGTGCGAAAAATTAGGGCTTTCTACAGAAGAGGAATTTTTGAGTGAGCCCAGAATAGGATTGTTCTCCTCATCAAAATCGAAGTTTAGAGACCTAGATCAAGAAATTTGGTTAGGTGAAACTCCAGGAAAGTCAAACCCTAGTTTGACCCCGAGCTAGAAAAACCCTAAATACTAAAACTGCTAAGTTTTGGTACTTTCGCTGTATTCCAAGATTGGCAAAGGCTCAGGAGCTGAAAATTGCCGAGGCTGAAGATACAATCCTGATGTACACTGTGTCCAAACTTCAGCCTCAGATTCGCTATATTCTGGGAGATATGATCCCCCCAAGTTAGGGTTCCAGCCTCTTCCAGAATTCATCCCTAAACAGGACACCTGGGGAAAATTGCTATAGCTTGGGCTACAGAAGTCCAAATGGAATTCCTGAAGATGTTCCTGAAAGAGAACGAACTATAATTTCTATGATCCGAATATTAGACTCAGAAGATGAACCAGTGACACGTGGCATTCCGTACAACTTCGATGTTCTGAAAAGTCCTGTAACAGGTCACCTTGGGAAAAGGATCATAAATCCCAATTGGTGAAACCAATTCTGATGAAACCTGTGGTGTTGGATCAGGGACATGCGAGGTTACTTCAGTGAGAAATTTCCAACATAGAGGAGCATTAATTTCGGAGATATCACAGAGACAGTGACAGGCATTTATGCAGAAGAAATTGGAAAACTAGGGCTTTTTGTTCTGGAAGCTTCCCTCCACTGTTTTCAGAAAATGAGTACATTGGACAACTCCATTTGAAGAGATCTATCTTTCTATCCAGTCAGATCTAAAAGATTCCAAGTTTTGAAACTTAGGGTTTCTCTGACAAGCCCTAAATCAGCTAGCTCCGAAAACAGGACGGACACCTCAAATCGGTAAGATCTAAATATTTTTCTATTTGAATTTGAGGTTCTCATTTCAAAGTGATCTATAACATCAGTTTGTTGATGAGCTTGGTGAAGTTGATAACTTCCAAGCATGGAAGTATTTGATCTCTCTGAAGAAAATGAATTGGACACGTACATGAGTAGAGAGGTTCCAGTTCTAGAGGGAGAAGAGGCTCAAAGCCTTACACAAGAAGAACTTGATCAAGGCCAAGAAGATCATTGTTGATTCAATCACGGATCAACTTGTACCACAAGTGTCTTCCCTAAAGACACCAAAGATGTTTTATTCCTTGATCAAGCTATTTGAAGATAAGAACTTAAATCAGAAGATGGCTTTGAGAAAATGGTTGAAGAATGTGAAGATCCAGAATGCAGAACAACTTGAAGCAGTAGAAGAAGAAGTGGAGAATGTAGAAGTGGTGATAGCCACCTTGAATGGCCTCCCAGGATCATGGGATTCATTCATGCGAAGAATGTATGCCAGAAGGAAGTAATTACTTTCAGCTCGACTCATAAGAAGAGAAGAAGAAGATGGGAGCAATTGAAGATCAAGCTCTCACCATTCAAAGAAGATCCCTCAAGCGATGAGGAATATGAAGAACTCAATTCTTGAAGAACCTCTTATTCATCTTATCATTTGGATAAGAAATGATGATTTCATGAATGAAGAAGATGATAAAGCAGAATGATCAAGATGGAGTCTAAACACGAAACAAATAAAAGATAAGTATTCAATTGTCACTTCATGATATTGTTTTACATTTGATTATATTCAGTTGATGTGTTATGCATGATAGATTGTTTGCATTAATGACTGTATACTACTAATATGCATGTGATGGGTAAGTAGCTCATGGTGCTATACAACTTTCCATTTCTACTTATCAAACCTCTTTGCTGACATATTGGATTAGTGCACAATCTCAATGATGTCATGGTAGAGATGGAAGGCATCTAGAAAGTTTCTGTGAGATATGGATGAATGTTGTATTGGCTAAACAGTTGCATGATGCATAAGAATTTGTAGTTATGCATATGAAATAGTTCTAACCATGCATTTGGTGCATTTGAATTGTAGGAAAGGTCTTGTACAACCTCCTACAAGAAAAGAAGGATGAGACTTGTTCCAAAGAACAAGTAATGACAATTCAATAAACATGAATCTGAAGCTCCCATGGTCAAAGACACCTTCAGAAAGCGATAGATCCACCTCGAAGGATGAAGACCACCATGGGTATGAGAGATAACTCAAGATGAAGAAAAGAATGCTATGAAAGAAGCTATGATCAAAGAATAACAGTTGATCATGAGGAATGATGTATACGATATGAAGGAAAGCATGTAGTATCCTCCATATGGATCTACAAGAACAAGTGTATAAAGCAAGGTTCGTGATTTGCCTCAGAAAGAATAGACTATGACATGACATACTCTATTGACCAGTATATATCAAGCATAGAACCACCTGTACAGAATGAAGAAGGATGATAATACTCCACTTCAGGGGGAGTGACTACAGAATATATCTGAGTTCGACACGGTACGACATGATGGACAGCTTCCTGATGGATCGAGAATTTACCAAGAGTAAAGTGGGTTTCAACCTTCAAAGTTGAATGCAAAAGACTAGGATATGTTGATGATCTGACAAGACGAACTCATGGAAGATGTTATGATGAAAGACTACTAGAATGATGTTTGGGATATAGTACTCAAACCAGAAAGCAAGAATGTGGTATCTTACAAATGGATTTGCAAGATAAAATATGTCGCTGATAGATGTAAGGAAAGACTTGTGGCTAGAGGTTTCTATAAGAAAGAGGGAATTAATTCTGTAGAGACACTTACTCCAGGAAGCAATGTACACTTCCTTCAGAACTATGATGGTAGTTTCTCCCATGATGAAGTAGAGACAATCCTTCCTTAATGGTATGATTGTGGAAGAGTTTTACATCGAACGGATTTGAAGTTGAAGACAGATGGACTCATATATGTAAGTTAAAGAAGGCCCTCTATGGCATGAAGCAAGCTCCCAGAACTTGGTGTGGAAGGGTAGACAGTTTCTTGTCAATTATGGGCTTTACCAAGAGTAAAGCTGATCCTAAACTTTATCTCAAGGTTGTAGAAGATGAACCTGTCATCCTATTATTATATGTGGATGACTTATTCTTGACAGGGAATGAGAAACAGATCATGGAAAGCAAGAAGAAACTAGCAGAAGAATTTGAGATGAAAGACCTTGGGTTAATGCACTATTTCCTAGGTTTGGAAGTATGACAAAGTTCAGAAGGAATCTTTCTCAACCAAGAAAAGTATGCAGTAGAGATATTGAAGAGATTCAATATGTTGGAATGCAAATCCATGGCCACACCCATGGACTCCAACCTGAAGCTGTTAGCTGATGACTCATCAGAGTTAGTGGATGCAACTCATTACAGACAGATCATTGGGTCATTGATGTACTTAACAAATACCAGACCAGACATTTGTTTTGCTGTGAACACCTTAAGTCAATATCTTGTTCAAAGACGGGTTCACCTAGTAGCTGCAAAACATGTGATGAGATATCTGAAAGGGACTATAGACCTTGGTCTATACTATGATGGTAGCCATGACTATAGATTGTATGGCTATACAGATGCAGATTGGCTTGGAAGTATCTCAGACAGGAAAAAGCACATCAGGTAGATGCTTTTGTTTGGGGTCTGCTATGAGTTCATGGTTTACCAGGAAACAGTCCAGTGTTTCTCTTAGAATGACAATACATAGCAGATTGCTCTGCTAAGTTGTGAAGCCATATGGCTTCAGAACCTGATATCAGGTCTCCTTGACCTGAAGATGGATACTACATTGATTCTATGTGATAACGAGAGTTGTGATAACAGAGAACCCTGTGTTCCGTCGTAACACATAAGAAATCCGATATTTCTACATACAAGATAAATATGCAGATGATGATGTTTTAGTATTCCCATACTGAAGATATAGATGATGTTTCAGTATTTACATACTGTAGATGCAGATGACGGTGACTCCGTATTTCTATACTGAAGATATAGATGATGATGCTTTCAGTATTCACATACTGGAGATACATATGGTGATAGTTCAGTATTCACATACTGAAGATGTAGATGATGATGCGCTGACAAAGCCTCTGTCTCCGGTAAAGTTTGAACACTTTCAGGACAAGCTTGGTGTGGTTCGGAAAGACCTTCCCCGAAAGGGGGAGTAGTGATGCTGCAGTGGGATTGTATCATCCTTGGGCACTTGCCCTAAAGTGATCCGGAGACCTCAGTCTTCGAGAATGAAGAGGGATTGTATCATCCTGGGACATATGTCCAGAAGTGATCTGGAGACCTCGGTCTTCGAGAATGAAGAGGGATTGTATCATCCCGGGACATATGTCCAGAAGTGATCCGGTGACCTCGGTCATCGAGAATGTAGCAGGATTGTATCATCCTTGAACTTCGGTTCAGAACGGATCCGGTGAACTTCAGTCATCGAGAATATGGTAGGATTGTGTCATCCTTGAACTTCGGTTCAGAACGGATCCGATGTAACTTCGGTCATCAAGAAGGTGGCAGGATTGTATCATCCTTGGACTTCGGTTCAGAATGGATCGAGTGAACTTCGGTCATCGAGAAGGTGGTAGGATTGTATCATCCTTGGACTTCGGTTCAGAATGGATCCGGTGAACTTCGTTCATCGAGAAGGTGGTAGGATTGTATCATCCTTGGACTTCGGTTCAGAACGGATCCGATGACTTCGGTACTTGAGAACGTGTGTTGATCCCGTAATTCCTAGAGGAAGGATTGTTTGAGTTCCACATCTGTGTTGATCCTATAATTCCGAAAGGAAGGATCGTTAGTAACTTCGTAAAGACCTAAATCCCGTAATTCCAAAAGGAAGGATCATTGAATTGATCCCGTAATTCCAATAGGAAGGATTGTCTGAGTTCCACAAATGTGTTGATCCCGTAATTCCGAAAGGAAGGATCATTGAATTGATCCCGTAATTCCAATAGGAAGGATTGTCTGAGTTCCACAGATGTGTTGATCCTGTAATTCCAATAAGAAGGATTGTCTGAGTTCCACATCTGTGTTGATCCCGTAATTCCGAAAGGAAGGATCGTTAGTAACTCCGTAAAGACCTAAATCCCGTAATTCCGAAAGGAAGGATCATTGAATTGATCCCGTAATTCCAATAGGAAGGATTGTCTGAGTTCCACAAATGTGTTGATCCCGTAATTCCAATAGGAAGGATTGTCTGAGTTTCACAAATGTGTTGATCCCGTAATTCCGAAAGGAAGGATCGTTAGTAACTCCGTAAAGACCTAAATCCCGTAATTCCGAAAGGAAGATCGTTAGTAACTCCGTAAAGACCTAAATCCCGTAATTCCGAAAGGAAGGATCATTGGTAACTCCGTAAAGACCTAAATCCCGTAATTCCGAAAGGAAGGATCATTGGTAACTCCGTAAAGACCTAAATCCCGTAATTCCGAAAGGAAGGATCATGTTGATTTTTGATGATGTTGATGTTTTATGATGATGATGATGTACTGATCGAAAGATCAGAATGTGATGATGATGATATTTTGATGTTTTGATCATGTCGATGTTTTGATCATAATGATGTTTTCATGATAATGATGTTTTCATGATGATGATGATGTATTGATCAAAAGATCAGAATATGATGATGATGATTCTGTTCGAGAGCTGAAGTATGATGATGGTGCTGATCACGATGTTACTAGTCAGAATGTGATGATGTTGCTGATCGAAAGAACAAAATGCTGAAGAAGTTGTTGCTGATCGAAAGATCAAAGTACTGAAGATGTCTTTGCTGATCGAAAGAGCAAAGTGCTGAAGATATTGCTGATCAAAATGCTGAAGATGTCTTTGCTAATCGAAAGAGCAAAGTGTTGAAGATGTTGCTGCTGATAGAAAGGTCAAAGTGCTGAAGATGTTGCTAAAAGATGTTGCTGATCGAAAGGTCAAAGTGCTGAAGATGTTACTGAAGATGTTGCTGAAAGATGTTGTTGATCGAAAGGTCAAAGTGTTGAAGATGTTGCTGATCAAAAGGGTCAAAAGATGCTGATGTTGATTAAAGAGTTGCTGTCGTCGAATATTGAAGACGAAGACTATATGATGTTGAAAAGCTTCCAATGATTTATAGATGTGTTACCCTGATGATGTTGATGATGTCCTCTCCTACTATTGTTGTTGTTGATGTTGTTGTAGAATACCCTTCTCGTTAAGGGGGAGTGTTGAAATATTGTAACTTCGAAGAATATTCTATATGTATCTTTTTGTGGTCCTCGATGGTCCTACCGGGAGAACCACTTGTATTATATTGTACCCCGATGCTTCTAATCGGAAGAACTAATAAGAGTCATTAGGTTGTCCTCTCTAATTGTAAAGGTGGGTCATTAGCACCCCAGTGTGGTTACTTGAGCCTACATGTGTAATTCGAGCCTACATGATTAACTCGAGCCTACATGTCGGATGAGTTAATTGAAGTGAACGAATGAATATAAATAGAGGTGTAGCTCTCCTCATTTGAAACACACACACTCACTTGTGTAGCGCATTAGTGGAGAAGAGAAGAGTAGCTGGAGAAGGAGGAGGATCAGGCTTTGATCTCCTTGTTGGTTTCACCTTTTATCTTTTTGGGGCATCTATATTGAGGAAGCTTTTGCTCGGTTTTTCCCTTTAGGGTTTTCCCAGGATAAATCTTTGTGTTCCTTTTGTATGGTTGTGGTTGTCTATCTTTCAGTGATCCTGTTTATATGCTTTTGTTATGAATTCGAAATGAAATACTAATGATCTAGCTTAGCATATGAAAATTTAACAATCCCATCCAATCTCCTATAACCTAGACCATAATCCAGTGTCCCTGCAAGGTATCTCAACACATGTTTTGCGGCAACCCAGTGCACCCTCCTAGGCTCCACGATGAAGTGATTGAGTGTGTTCACTGCAAAACACAAATCTGGCCTAGAGTTGACCAGATACATCAAAGAACCAATGAGTTGATGATATAATGTAGGATCCACCAACTCTTGCTCAAAAGCATGAAGCTTCTTTCAGTCGGAGACCATAGGCGTAGACATCAGCCTGCAATCCTCAATCCGAAATCTCCTCAGAATATCAACTACATACTTTCCCTGTCCCAAGAAAATATGACCAAGCTCCTGCCAAACCTCCAATCCCAAAAAATAGTGCATCAACCCAATGTCCGTCATCTCATACTCTGAAGGAAGATCTCTCTTGCAAACTGCAATAGGTCTCTCTCCCCCTGTGATAAACAAGTCATCCACATACAACAGAAGAATGAGCGGATCATATCCAACCATGATGAAGTAAAGATTTAGATCAGCCTCACTCTTCTGAAAACCCATTCGCAGTAAGAGTCTATTCTGGAATACCAAGCTCGAGGAGCTTGCTTCAGCCCATACAAGGCTTTCTTCAGCCTACACACATGAGACTCTCTTCCATGAATCTCAAAGCCCTGTGGCTGCTCCACATAAACCTCCTTCTGTATGATTCCATTGAGAAATGCGTTCTTCAGATCCATCTGATGGATCTTCCAACCCATTTCCGCAGCAATGGAATTCAATGCCCTGATAGAAGTATAACAAGCAACCGGTGCAAAGGTCTTATCATAATCAACTCCCTCAACCTGTGAGAACCCCCGCACCACAAACCGAGCTTTGTACTTCTCCACACTACCATTTGCAGCATGTTTTAGCTTGTAAAGCCAATGAGAAGTCACGACTTCCCTTTAGGTCTCAGAACAATCTCCCAAACATCGTTTTCATGATGGAATGGTACTCTTCCATCATGGTATCTCTCTAAACATGATGCTGAGAGGCCTCCTCAAAAGTAGATGGCTCCAAATCACGAAGACTAGCAACCAATGCCATACCAAATCTATCTGGCAATCACTATAGCCCTCACTGGCTCTTTGGGCGTTCCAAACTCCTTTGCTTCTTTCAAGGTCTCCTGAAGCCACTTAGGCTTCTTCTTCCCTGAAGGTTTTACCCACACTGGTCTGTCCTCATCTGATGAACTCCCAGAGGTAGAAGGCCCAATAACCTGTGAACAACAAGCTGGTGAACCAACAACTGGTGAACCCTGTGGTCCTGTAGCTCTATATGGTGAACCTGTGACCTGAGAACCAAAACCTGTCCTCGAAGAACATGCTGGCTGAACCACTGAAACTGGAGATCATGTGCCTATACTCTATGGTCCAGTAACCCCGAAATCCTGTAAACCTATCATCTGCACTGAAGGTACCTGTGAAGCTACCTAAGGTGTGGGAACCTGCTGCTCTCCCCGCTCTGACTCTCTAGACTTTCTGAAGGCCCGCTCCTCCTCAAATCTCACTTCCCTCCTCACAACAACCTTCCTCTTAGAAGGAAGATAAATGCGAAAGGCCTTTGAAGTCTCATCATACCCCACAAAGATGCCTCTCTTTGGTGTGCGCTCAAACTTTGTCCTCTTCTCAGAAGGGACATGTGAATAAGTCAGGCAACCAGATATCCAAAAATGACTCACCTCAGGCTTCTTGCCTGTGAAACTCTTCTCAGGTATCTTGTTCCCCGTGGCACGATGGGGACTCCTGTTCTGAAGGTATGCAATTGTACTACATGCCTCTTCCCAAAGGAAGAAAGGAAGCGACTGATCATGTAACATGGCTCTCGCTACTCCAACTATAGATTTGTTCTTCGTCTCTGCCACTTCATTCTGCTCAGGAGTGTATGGTACTGTCAGTTGTCTCCGAATGCCCTCCTGTCTGCAATACTCATCAAACTCCTTGGAGGTATACTCACTCCCAATATCAGCACTAGCCTAGCTTTCCATGGGACAAAATTCACAGCCCCATCAAGCCTATCCTCCAACCCAAGTCCTGTTGCCATTTTCTCTGCAAAGTTCAAGTTTCAACAAGGTGCTTCCCACTGACAAAAGAAATCACTGAAGTCTGAAATTTTTAACTGTGTAAAATTCTGCCCTCCTTTTAACAAAGCTCTGGTACCATGTAGAATTTTCAGCATTCTCCCAACCCGGTTTCCAACTTCGTTTTAAACATTGTTTAATTCCCAACCCAATTTAACATTCTACTACAAATTTGATTTTTCTCATAAACAATATAGGACTGAAACACAAGAAGAATTTCCACAACTTTTTATGAGCAACAAATAAAACACATTCACACATAAATTTTCAGACAGAAATTTTGGTCCAATGACCCAGGAAAAACCCCAACCTCAGGGGAAAACCTGTGAGAGAAAATTTTATTTATCTTGAAAAATTACAGCAGTAGACAGAAAAATCATTCCCAACTTATCTCAACTGGAAGAAAGAAAATTTGCCTCGATTTTCATGCCAAAACAGAAAACCTCAAACTCAGAAATTTCTGCTGCACCCTCCTCGATTTCTGTGCTGCTATATGGACTGTACAGCAGCCGTATGGACAGGCTGTATGGCCTGTTCTGTATGGAGTCTGGACCTGTCTTGAAAACCGTGCCTGTGAAACTGCCTCAGGAATTGTGCCCAGATTTCTGCCTCGAAATCTGTGCCTGTCTTTCTGCCTCTAAAACTGATCCTGTACTTCTGACTCAAGATTTGTGCCCTGTATGGAATCTGTACAGCACTGCATGTATGGACAGGCTGCAATAAATGCTCTGCTTCCTCCTCGAAATTTGTGCCAAACTGCTGTACTTCTTTTCATCGATTTGCGTGCCAAAGGAAAAAAAATGCTCCTGCTGCTATTTCTCCCTCTTTCTCAGAAATGGCTTTCTCTCTCTCAAAATGCAAAAAGTGCCTCTTCACTTGGAAAACTTTCCTTTTAGGTAAAAAGTTAGGGTGAATGAAAAGCCATCTAATCCAAAGGCTCAGATTAGATTAGATGAGTGGTTGTGATTAAAATCACTTTTCTCCACAAAATAAAATTTAATTCACTCACTTTTTAAATTTTTACTTAAAGTGCACTTTATTCTCTAAAGTGCATTTAATGCTCATCTCAAGTCGTTAATATAAAGTCCAGGTGACTTAACCCCTTTTCCTAGTGACTTAGGCAAATGTCACTTAGGGGAATGACTTCAAGGTATAAAAACCAACAATCTGATGACTTAAGAAACTTTGGAAAACCCAAAATAGCCTTAAATATCTGTGAAATCAGTGATCGTGACTATGTAATATATATCATGTTTATGTCATGGTTTAATCATACTCTCTATAGGTTATGAAGTTTTGTAGAATTTAAACACTTATAAACATGCATGTGTTCTTGGCAAATCTGATGCCAACAGTGAAACAAATTATGCTGTATGTTAATTTTATTTAGTATTTACTGTTTATTTATTTTCCCCTGTAACTTTTTTCTATTGTACAGTTCAGTTAATGTAACAGTCCTGACAGTGGTTATGCAGAACCATTACAAATAATAAGACAAGGTCTGAAATATCCATTGGGATACAAAATATTTCTAAAAGATATGATTAATGATACAGTTGAATAGTTATGAATTTATTTAGCATTTGAGCTTTGAAGTGATGGCTCACAACGAATGGCCTTGACCTCTAGGGATTAATTTATATAACTAGGTTTTATTTAATATTATGTATGTTACATGTCCCCCCTCCTTGAAACACTTCAACCCAAAGTCACCAAACTCGGAATTGACAAAAGCTTGGCGAGGCAAAAGAGCCAAATGTTTGAATCAGATTGGGAATAAATAGGGAGAATTTCAGTAAGTACAAGAATATAAAGATATACACATTTTGATATGCATCCAGTTATGGTTAAATTAGGTGAGTTTAATTCAGTCAACACAAGTTTGACTAGTAATTAATTATGAATCAAAGTTTGACTCATGATTAATCGGTCAAACTCGGTTGAGATCTTGTCAAAATTGTTGAGAGTCCAATCAGAGTGAAACTCATTGAATTGCAAGTTTGACTCACAATCCTAGTATATATGCTTCAACCTTGAAATAGTTGAAGGAATCCAATGGAACAGTGCTTTCCCGTTGCAGACAGATCAATTCATCCTAGGTCAATCTTCTCTATGATTGTTGGGAAAAACTTCTTGGATTACGGTTCCAAGGATGACTTCAATTATGAGACCAAGTTGCATTGAAATTGAGATTCTTTGGAATATAGGCAGACTGTAGTCCATGTTCAGAATGATGTTGAGAATTAATTTTGCTGATGCGACGACTCCAGTGATTAGGATGTCTATATGGTGTTCTTATAGCCTGATTCTGCTTGTTCTTCTTGAGTTATGTATTACCCTGATTTATTTTAGGTATTATGTCTTCACGTACTTCTGTTCTATTGATTGTTGATTTCTCTGTCTCTTGGACTTGCTAGGATTTCTGTATCTATAGTTCTTACTCCGGCTTTTGAAAATATCCCTGATTCGTTGGGTCGACTGATGTCTCTTTGTCAACAGCTTTTATTTCCATTGTTTTCATTTTGTAACTTTTGTCAGCAAGGTGTCATTTCAAATTTTAAGATGAGGAATTTCTTGATCGTGTTTTGTCCAACATTGTCAAAATATGTTGATTTTTTCCTTCGGCCCACCCAAGTTGTTACCTTCGGCTGCCTTTCTTGCTAGACAAAATAAGTTGTTCCTCATAAATATCTTTGTTCAACAATCTTTCCTTCCATTTGTTTTCTATTGTTTTTCTATGTATCAGAACTTTTGATTTCTAAATAGATATCTTTACAAATTTTGAATACAAAAAACACCAGCATTCAGTAGAAGTTTTGGGAAAAACTTCTAAAAGGTTATTGTGGAGCCACAAAATGGTCAGTTTATCTGTTGCCAAGGAGTTGAAAGGACTAAGCTGCTGGAAGCACTGTACCAGATATTTCTCTAGTATCAGATCCTTTCTTGCCTTGATTGGTTTCTTTTAAATTTTAATATTCTGGAGCCATTTTGATTTGTTTACTTTTTGCTGAGCAGGTTTAACTGCTGGCAACACTTTAGCGGATATATCTCTAATATCAGATCCTAGAGACATCTATGTTTATATATATATTCTACAAGGATATTTTGCATCTGAGTGGAGAAGAACAAGTGAGCTTCTTGTGACAGTATTTGAGAGTAAAATGGCTAGTCCATAGTTAACTGCTTTGCCAATTGCATGGCCATTTTCTGTTAAAATATTTAGGCAGCTTGTAGGCTAGGTAAATTCACAGCTTTGCAAGACAGTGATCTTGGGCTGGTACACCAATGGTTTCATTCATTCGATGTAAAGAATTAAGTGGCATTAAGTTCAACCGAATAAATTTGTGTCTAACATAATACCCATAGAGAAACACTTGAACCTGAGATTGGACATACATTGTTTCGTTATATTCTCAAGTTCAATATTGATGAGATTATCGATGATTCATCCATTATGGTACATGTCTAATTCAGTGTATTCATTTCTATCTGGATTATGCATTTAGTATGCATACACAGCAATTGTGTACTTATTAGTTTAGATCTTCAAATTCCATATATAATGTTTTATATCATTGTCCCCAAACCCCTATTCCTTTGTACTTAGGGGATATCCCTTCCCTGTCCCCAACCACGTTCTCTTTGCCCCCGTCTCAACTCTTGGGTGTCATTGGAAAATATCAAGTGCTCTGGATATATTTTTGGTGTCATTCCTCATTCTTATCTAATATTATATTTTCTTCTTATTTTCTGTGACGGTATAGGCACGAAAGTTTTATGAATCAGCCTTGCGCATGGAACCTGGGTATCTTGGAGCTGCACTAGCCTTGGCTGACCTGCGTGCTGCCGAGGGACGGAATGCAGAGGCAATAGAACTTCTGGAAACATACTTAAAAGACTGGGCAGATGATTCACTCCATACCAAGTTAGCACAAATCTATGTTGCCATAGACAAGCTGGATGAGGCTCTGTCTCATTATTCAGAAGCCCTAAGGTATACTCCTTTACTTTAGAAGTTTTGAGAGTCAACGTAAACTTGCAATCAATATCATACTTCCCTAACATGCTCTATACATCTGTCTAGCCGCTAGAGCAGACACATGTTGTAATATACCAATGGATTATATAATTGTGATAAGTCCAACATCTTGGGTGATACAAGGCTGTAAATTTTCTTAGCATACTGTTAATATAACTTCCATTCTCAAGTACTTGCAATCATGGTGTGGTGACAGAATAAATCCCAATAACGAGGCAGCAAAGAAAGGACTTGAACGCCTGGAGAGACAAATGAAGGTAATATTCTCTTCCCTAGTTTCAAATCTTTTTCCTTTACATTTTCTTAAAAATTATGTATTCTAATGTGTCTTCAAGCTTTACATGAAAATTCAACTTCTATTACAGGGTGGAGATCCAGATCTTGTTGAAGAAGAAGAAGAGAATGAAGAGGAAGATGCAGAAGGTGATCCAGAGGAGGCTGAATATTAGCTTTGCTATCTGTATGAAAACATCAAGATGTACAATAAACAGAGATCTCAGATTGTTCCTTATTTTCACCTGTAATATTGTATTTGTGGTAATGATTAAGTAATGATTATGCATCTTAAAGGAAAAATCCTAAGGGGTTTGAGGTTAGGAAAATGGCCATCATAATGATAGCCAGTTTTGGTCCTTGGATAATATGGAATAGTCAGTGATGTATCCATGCGAAGGCAATGAAGTGAGAAAAGTATGTGGAAATATTTCACCAAAATTTTCCAATAGCAAATTTTCCCTCAAAATTGTTGAATCATCCAAGTTATCCAATGAAATAAAACTTGCTTGGTTTCACTCTTTTGCATTGAAGAAATTGCGTGCTAAGGCTATGGAATGTAGGCTCTAGGTGAATACAAAGAGTGAATATACTAGAAACCCTAAGATGTTTGTTGGAAATTAAATGCAGAATTTTACTTTTGGAGGGCTAAATTTGCCACTCGTCAAACTATATATAAAAGTATTGTTGTATTAGGCTGAATTATAGCAACAAATAGATCAAGAGGGAGAACCTCCTCACATCAACTATTCCAAAAATGAGTTAAATTTATTATTTGATCTTTTATATAACGAGAAATCTATAAATAATTAGCTACAAAATTGAAAAGCATAAACACAAGCAAACAATACTTCCTTTCATTATTAGTTTTCAAACATTTCATATTCAAGTGTGCATCATCCTCATCACAAAGCACCTAGTCTAACTCCTTCACTTCACTCACTTCTCTTTTAAAATCCAATCACCAATTGCCATTGAAAAAGGAGAAAAAGCTCCTTTATATAGAGAGCTAGATCTCTCATACAATAAAATACGGATTTGTCTAACTCCATGACAAATCCAACAATATAAAATATTGGAGTTGGCTAGATCCAACTAATCATGGTTGACAAATCAAATGGATGAAATGGACTTTCTTCTCTCCAAAAATAGAATGGATAGGATGAACTAGTTCAAAGTCATTTTAACTCTCAACAAGATAAAACAAGGTGTGAACAAGACTAGTCAAAGATGAAAGTGGACCTTCTAGTGGACAAGGTTAGGTGAATGAATGGAAGCAAAAAGAATAATCTCTCTAAACAAATGCAAGCTCAACCACCTCCACATGTGTGATGAACAAACATATAAAGGGGGAAGCCATAAAGTTTACTTTCTTTTAGTTTAATTTTTTTCAGCTACCTCAACATGTGTGCCAAAAGGGGACAACTACCTTCAAGTGTTGTGCCACATAAGGAATAACTTGGATTCCCTAGTGAATGCACTTTATTCTTTTTTACTTTTTTCTTTGCCTCAACATGTGTGCCAAAGATGGAGCACTACCCTCGTGTTGTACCACGTGGGATATAAAGTTGCATTCCCTTGTGAAAGATGAAACCTCGGGGATGCGGCCTCGATGAAGGTTTATGACATGAACAAATAGAACAATTGTGCAACACTCAACTTAAGGTTTGAACTTAATTAATCAACAATAAAAATATCATAAACCACTTTGGCTTGTTCAAACATGGAGAATGTGGTTTAATGAAATATAACAAATGAAAGGTTAATTGTGAAGGGGAACCTATATGAAAATGGACAAAATGATTTAAGCACGCTCTAGGAATGGGGGTGTGATAGAATGTGAGTGTGATATGGTTATACCAAGGTACAAAGTGGTAATTGATGAAATATGAAAGTTACTTAGGTACAACGATGGAGAGGTGATGAAAGTGAATGATATCAAGGCAGAACATTAAGAAATTATATCACCATGCTAGAGGACACAACAACTAAGACAAGACATAAACCCACCATGCAAATGACCAAGTGAAAGTAGTGACTAGAACATCATGAGCAAGCCTAAGATGATATTCTGCACAATGATCAACCAAATAAAAGTTTCTCTAACAAGATGATGATGCATGGTATGCTACTGAACCAGGCTCAACCAAAAATTTCTACCAAGAATGTCAAGAAGAGAAGAGGCTCCATGAAGATGTATATGCCCCAAGTCTATGCAATGCTTTAAAGGTACCATCTATCAATCCTATCAATGCAATGGAATTCAAAATGTGAAGCCTCATACCATGTGAAGCCTCTAGTTGACACTCAACATATCGAAGTATGTTGGAGTGTCAACTTGATAACTTAGTTGCATTTATTTGTGCATTTTATCTAGGACTTGGAATTTTTCTTCGACCGCTTCTTGTTTATCATCAATTAAGGGGTTTAATTTCACTTCCCTTACACAGTATCTTATGGGTTGTGGTAATTGAGAAGGTTCCAATAACCTTTCTTGTCAAACATGTATTTCTACAACTTTAGTGGAGACTATAATAGGATGCCTTTTTACCTTAAAAATATCAATCTAATAATTCCATCCATGTGAACACAGTAGATATATCCAAATGATATGTCTTCTTATCCCATTAAGCTATGTTGCATGGGGACCTGTCCCCCCCAAAATTTTCGGTGTTTCCTACGTTCGGGGACTTTGGAACTCCTCGGAAACATCCCCAATTCATTGGGGGCTCCGTTGGGGACTTTGAGACTTATGAGCCGTACCCTAAACGTATTCGTCAAAATTGGGGACTTCTCAAGAACATCCCTCGACCAACCGGGGATTCTTGGAGGTCTCTCAGCTGACAATTAAAAATTTAAAAATGACTTGAAGGTTCCAATAACCTTTCTTGTCAAAACATGTATTTCTACAACTTTAGTGGAGACTATAATAGGATGGCTTTTTACCTTAAAAATCTCAATCTAATAATTCCATCCATGTGAACACAGTAGATATATCCAAATGATATGTCTTCTTATCCCATTAAGCTATGTTGCATGGGGACTCGTCCCCCCCAAAATTTTCGGTGTTTCCTACGTTCCGGGGACTTTGAAACTCCTCGGAAACATCCCCAATTCATTGGGGGCTCCGTTGGAGACTTTGAGACTTATGAGCCGTACCCTAAACGTATTCGTCAAAATTGGGGACTTCTCAAGAACATCCCTTGACCAATCGGGGATTCCTGGAGGTCTCTCAGCTGACAATTAAAAATTAAAAAATGACCTGAAGGTTCCAATAACCTTTCTTGTCAAACATGTATTTCTACAACTTTAATGGAGACTATAATAGGATGCCTTTTTACCTTAAAAATCTCAATCTAATAATTCCATCCATGTGAACACAGTAGATATATCCAAATGATATGTCTTCTTATCCCATTAAGCTATGTTGCATGGGGACCCGTCACCCCCCAAAATTTTCGGTGTTTCCTATGTTCCGGGGACTTTGGAACTCCTCGGAAACATCCCCAATTCATTGGGGGCTCCGTTGGGGACTTTGAGACTTATGAGCCGTACCCTAAATGTATTCGTCAAAATTGGGGACTTCTCAAGAACATCCCTCGACCAATCGGAGATTTTTGGAGGTCTCTCAGTTGACAATTAAAAAATTAAAAAACAAAAAAAATAAAAAATTTAATTAAAAACCTAACCTAAGCCTCCCCTTATTCCTCTAACCTACAAACCCCTCCCATTCTCTCTACTTTATCCTACGTTTCTAACCTACACTCCAACTCACTGCACCTGCATAACCCTATGGTTTATCCATCACTCCAATACTCTAGCACTTGCATAATCCTCTACACGATGGTTCTACCCATCACTCCAATACTCTAGCACTTGCATAATCCTCTACACGATGGTTCTACCCATCACTCTACGCGTCGCTACTTGCTAGGTCGACTCTCGTCTATAGTCTCGTGCACGACTCCCCTATCTATGGCTCCCCTTCCTGCAATCCCACGTGCGTCCCTATCAGCTTGAAGAGCACAGCTCGTGGCCCCCTCTCGAATCTCTGGCTCTTGGCAAATGCTCAAAGTTTGAGTTCATGACTCAACATAGGCTCACACTCACAATGAGTTTGCCCCCTCTCAGCCACAACACGCTGCAGAGCACAAGTATTTCATATTTGATATCTTACATTTAATCTTTTTTTTTTTTTGGGTAAAAGTATCAGCACATGCTATTATAGTTTTATAAAATAGAATTTAGTATTTACAAATGTCATTACAAATATAAATTTATTTGTTATTTAAATTTTGAAATGATTCATCTTTCATGTATACAATGTTGTAAATTTTTGTTACTGTTTTGACTTTCAAGTTTTAAGTTATTGTTTAATAGTTAACTTAGAAGTTAGAACTATTAAACGTTTTCAGTTTTAGATCTTTAGGCATGTATCTTGAGTCTTTACTATTTTGTTTTGATAGTGGACAATGCTGATTGGACAATTCTTTATATTTCCTTCTGTAATTTGAATTTTATAATTAGTTCTACTTTCTATTTCAACGTTATATATATAATTGTCGTCCCCAACCTGTCGTCCCCTGAAAAATTCGGGGCGCGCTCTAGCTGTCCCGGAAACTCATCCTTGCCTCCCCTGCGCCCCCTCCTCACCGAGGCCAGTGCAACATAGCCATTAATTTAATACTTCGTGGCCATTTGATTAAAATTGGTAGAGATCGGCATGTGTTGCTATCATAAGTTCCTCAATTATGAGAAAACCAGATGTAAAGGCCATGGGGAACTTAAGAACCCTCCCCTCCCCTAGTTCCCCAATAGACACATGTTGTAGTGTCTTGCTATTATATTTCCCTTGTAATATCCAACATCTATCTAATGTCCTTAATACAAATTTGTTCAAGTATGGATTTCCTATGTCGAAAACACAACTAAACATGTATAACTTGTTGAATTTTCTTATAGCTGTAGAATCCCATTTTCCAAAATTTTACAATTATTTCCTAATGATTTCAAGCATTCATTTCATCCCATAGTTTCATTGAATAATTGCACACTGAAAATTCCAACTTAAATTGTAGCGAAAATAATGGATCATAGAAACATAACCATACACAATAGACACAAATTTTTACCCTAGGAAACCCAATAAGGGCGAAAACCCAGTCAATTTTTCTTAGAAGAAATCAGTCCAATTCAAGTACATCACCATTCATGAAGACACCCTAGCAATATTACCTCCATGAGGAAACCCTAGTGAACCTCTAGGGAGAGATAAAACCACTAGGAGATGATGAGAAGCCAAAATTATTTTCTCCTTGCATTTGCTAGGCCTTCCTTGGAAAGTGTGCACAAGTGGATAAGAGAAGAATGATGTGATGATGATGAAAATGAAGTGTGTGAGCACTTCATTTTCTTCAATTCACTTGAATTTCACTAGTGGGGATGACTTGTGTTTTTTACCTTAATCTTCTTTGGAACTTCTTCAATGTCATTTGGGACTAATTCAATGGTTGACTTGTTGTCTTGGTTATTTCTTCATCATAGAAAAGTTGTCCTTATTGATGCTCATCTTCTCACATGCATGCCTATTCACGCATAGATCTTTAATGTTGATTTGACCCACACTAAGATTAATAAACACAACTTGCGTATGGTTGGGTGGAACATTGCAGCGACATAGCTAGTTGCGGGATAGCTTTATCTTCAAAATAAGTATTCTCTGTTGGGTTATTTCTGCAATGTATTTGCTTATGAATATACTGATTATGTAGAAGGCTTATGAATGAATTAAGTAGAATTTACTATTGTTAAATGTCTCTGCATTTTGCATTTGTTTATGCCTTGTATTTCCACTGCATTTGCTTATGATCTTGGAGGCTAGAAGCCTGGTTACAGGATTATAAATGCGGCTATATTAAGGTAAAAGTGTGTTTTCCGCACCTCGGAATCTGCCTTCGGAAGGCGAAAGGCAGGAGGCAGAAAATGGGAAAAATGTTAAGGAAAAAGTTGGTTTTTTTCTGATTTCCGAGGTCCGCGGGGGAAGGCAAAAATTGAGAGGCGGAAAGTTGAAAGACAAGATGACCGTTTCATGGAGTTTTCAACTTCCGAGGTTTGCAGCGGAAGGCAAAAAGATGGAAGTTGGAAGGTGGAAAGTCAAAAGACAAAGTGATCGTTTCACGGGTTTTTCGATTCGAATTGAAGAGTCTCCTTGAAGTGACTCCTTCTCCTGATGCTCCAGAATTTTATGAGATCTTTGATATCTCATCTTCTCATATGGCTGATATAGAAGAAGACATTCAAATATCTGATGTTGAAGAAAAACACTGCTGCACTTCTATGCAAACATTCTTCAGTGATTCTCGTTTAAATTTTGTGCAAAATTTGCTAGTGATTGCTTTCGAAAGTGAAGAGGAATTTGATTTCTCTCCCTCTAATGTTGTTGCTGGTGTGCATATAAGTAATACCTTAGATATTTTGGAAAAAATATCAGATTGTAGGAGTGATCCATTCGCTCTCCTTGATCTGGATCTTCCAGCAAATTCCTACAGGATTGCATGCACCAATATTCAGAATTTTGAAGAAAGAGAAAATCGTGCATCTACCATCTCGGTGGACCATACTTTTGAATCCAATATGATCTTATTTGGATCTGATATGATATTATTTGGTTCAAATTTTAGATTCCAAGAGCTTTCAGACATGCTTGTAGCTACTCTCACCAATTTCAGTGTGAAAAATCAAGTACTGTAAGTCTTCTTCAAATTTGTTGTTGGGGATTTGGTGTTAGTTTCCTCTTATGAGGTTGCTGATATTTTATTTTGTGAATCATTAGTTATTTTTGAAGCTATATCAGATTATGGAGCTCAAGCATTCGCTCTCCACAGTCCTAGGGCTTCTCTACCTTTGGTCACATGCTCGTCTCCTCACATAACTAGCAAAGAGGAAGACATTTTGCATCCACATGGACACTTGCTCCGAACACTTGGAGCTGATTTTACCACTCATGGTTTTTTGTTCAAGGCTGCAACATATCAGTTGCTTGAGTGTTCCTCACATGGCTCGAATCCTCGAGCACTTTTGCTCTCTTATCAGTTGATTTCAATTGCTCTACATGGGTCCAGTTTTCATCCAACAGTTGTCTATGTTCTTGATTCAGTTGAGCACTATTCTTCTTCCAAAGAGGAATATTCCTCCAGACATAAGATGGAGAAGTCTACATGCTAGGCCCCGGGATATACTTGTGCACAGAAGAACAAGATTGATCTTGATTCTACCTGCTTAGTTTGAGGGGGGGATTTTTTCCCATGTGGTTTTTTCCCCCGTTTCCTTGTATTAAGCATTTACTTTACTTTAGTTGTAATGGGTGACTTATGATCTTAGTTACCAGGGTCCACAAATTGTCCAAGTTATCATTCAAGGGGGGTGTTAAGATTATAATCCTCCCTTGTCCAGTTTGGTGAATTATGTTTAAATTAGGAGTCTTTTTGGTCTATATTTAGTCACTAGCATCATTCGGTCCACATGGCCTAATTGGGCCACATGTACCAGTTACTAGAGTGTGGGGAACACTAGTTGAGGTTAACTTCCACTAACTGCACTTGCATGCATCGGTTTAGGAGCCTCTTAGACCAATCCCTACAATTTAGGAGCCACTGGGAGTGTTCGAACCAACCTCGTTCAGTTGAGTTCAGTTAGTGACTAGTTAATCCTAGTTAGGAGTCAGTTACATTCAGTTAGCGCCAGTCATTGATTGATTGCATGTGGGAAGGCACAATTCCTCACCTACCACATTCAGTTAGGCTAGTTAACTGACTCTAGCTGACTAGTGCACTAATTGAGGCAACTGGGACTAACTAGTTGGGCTTCGATAATGATTTAGACATGTCTAGTTATCCATGCAGTTAGGTAGAGTCAATCAATTCGAATTCCTAGCTCACGCATTCGAATTGACTGGTTATTAATACTAGTGTATTACATTGTAATTAACTACCCAATTACTTTTGATTAATGAAAGCATTACATAGTCGCAAGCCATTTTTTGCATTGTTTCATTCTTCAATTCTAAGTAAAATTGTCTAATCTATCTTGTGAGTTGTGTGTTGATCCATGTAAATTTTCCTTTAATATTCAACTAGGACTAACAGTGCATGCAAATATCCACTGATAACCACACATGAATATCTTTTACAGTAAGCAGCGAAATATAAAACTGAGAAATAAATCACAACATCACAACACAATATTGACACTATTATTTTGGGTATGGAAACCCCCGGAAAAATCCAAGATGGGAAAACCGGTGCAGTAGTCAAATATAGATTTTATTATGAGAAAATATGGAACTTTTACAATCATTGCAAATTCACCCAAACCTGGCGAATGCAGTACCTGGCAGAATCATTGGGCAAATCCTAGCTAAACCTCAACACCCTCCTATGTGAGTGTATGGCCCAGTTGTACGAAGCTCGATGATCCTGCTGCTCGCTCCTTCGTCTTCTTAGCTGAATCCTGTGTCTGACTTTCTCTCCTTGTCTGTATCTTGTCTTTGTCGGAATACAAGTGTGTGTGTTCTCTCCACCAATTGATCTCTCTTTTATAACTTTAGGTAAAGCGAAAACCCTAATTTCACTTTCACTTTAACTAGTGGTAAAGCAAAAACCCTAATTTCACTTTCACTTTAACTAGTGATTCACTAAAGTTGATTTAGATCACTTCAATTTATTTTAAATTAAATACAACCGGTTTCCTAATTTAAGTCTTTTGCATGCAGGAAGACCTTCCTTGTTGCTACTAGTTTAACACTCCCTCTCAACGAGGAAGGGATTTGGTAGCAACCCCAACTTATCCCTGAACTTCACAAAACTCTGTCTTCAAAGTGCCTTGGTGAAAATGTCTGCCACTTGCTCATTTGTCTATATGTACTCCAATCGAATGGTTCCCCTCTGAACACAATCTCTCAAGAAGTGGTATCTGATGTCTATGTGTTTGCTCCGGTCATGGAACACTGGATTCTCAGGTAGCTTGATGCCACTCTGATTGTCATAGTGAACTACTGTAGCCTCTAGCTCACACTCGAACAACCCTACAAGTAACTTCCTTAGCCACATACCCTCACAAAAATCCATGTTGGTTTCCATGTACTCAGCCTCTGTCGAGCTTAATGCAACTGACTTCTGCTTCCTGCTGAACCAAGAGACAACCCCTGATCCAATATTGAAACAACAACCTAAAGTACTCTTCCAGTCCTCTACACATCCTGCCCAGTCAGCATCTTTGAAACCTGCTAACTGTACACTCCCCCTACGCTCATAAACCAATCCATACTCCACTGTACCTTTGATGTAGCGAAGTATGTGCTTCGCAGCCGTCCAATGCACTCTCCGAGGGTCCACCATAAAATGACTCAAAGAGTTGACTGCAAAGCTGATGTCTGGTCGAGTGTTGACCAGATACATAAGCGATAAGCTGACGATACAAGGTACGATCAAATCCATCTAAGCCTGATGCATCAGTCTTCCTCTAGTTGGAAACTAGAGTTATGGCCATAGGCTTGCAATCCTCCATCCTGAATCTCTTCAGGATCTCTACCACATACTTCCCCTGTCCAATGAAGAAGCATCTATCTCTCTGCCAAACCTCCAAGCCCAAAAAGTAATGCATCAGCCCAAGGTTTTTCATCTCAAACTCTACTGCAAGGTTGGACTTATAGTCTCCAATCAGCCTCTCTCATTTCCTGTCAAAAATAGATCATCCACATATAAGACTAGTATGAGAGGCACCTCATTTGTCAAGAAGTACAGGTTGTAGTCAGCCTCACTCTGCTGAAATCCCATCTACCGTAGATAGCTGTCAATTCTCGAGTACCATGCTCGAGGTGATTACTTGAGCCCATAGAGAGCTCGATGCAGTCTACATACATGCATCTCCCTATTCTCCACATCAAACCCCTCTAGCTGCTCAATATACACCTCCTCCTCTATCACTCCGTTGAGGAAGGTAGTCTTGATGTCTATCTGATGGACACGCCAACCCATCTCAGCTGCTAGTGAGATAATGGTCAAAATGGAAGAATACCTGAAAATAGGGACGAAGGTCTCCTCATAGTCGATACCCTCCTTCTGTGAAAACCCATTTTCCACGAAGTGCGCCTTGTACTCCTCCACGCTTCCGTTTGCTGCATGCTTCACCTTGGAGATCCATCTGGATCCCACCACCTTTTTTCCTTGTGGTCTTGGCATAACCTCCCATAGCTGGTTTTTCATAATGGAATCATACTCCTCAACCATAGCTTCCTGCCACACATCATGTTGTGCAACCTCCCCAAAGATGGAAGGTTCAGAGTTAATCAACTCTGTCATCAGTGCCATATAACTAAGCCTCTGTGGTGTACACTCCATCTAAAAGATGTATGTGGAGGATATACCTACCTAGAATCCTGCATGGTGGATCTAAACCACTTAGGCCTTGGCCTAGTGTCAACCTGCTGCAGCTGCTGGATATCCGTCTCCTGCTATAGCTCATCCTCCAAGTCAATGACTGAAGGATCCTGTCCATTTGACTCCCTCTGACCACTAGAACATGTGCTCTGTGTCTGTCCTTGTACCTGTACATCTGGCTCCTCCAACTTGATTCTCGTCTCCTGTGCTGGCTACTGCTCTGCTAGTAAGTTTAGAGATCTCCGCAAGGCCCTGTCCTCATCAATTTGGATATCCCTGCTCATAATGATCCTCCTGCGAGCAGGAATGTAAAATCTATATGCCTTCGAAATCTCGTTGTAACCAACAAGTAACCCCTTCTCTCCAGAAGGGTCCAGCTTCTTCCTATTGTCAGCATGAACATGATAATAGCAGACACTGTCGAATATGCAAATGTGACTCACATTTGGCCTAGTGCCTGTGAAGACATCCTCTGGTGTCTTCCTCCCCAAGGCTATGTGGGGACACTTGTTCTGAATGTATACTACAGTCCTGTATGCCTCGGCCCAGAGGAATAGTGGTAATCCCTGACCAAATAGCATGGCCTTGGCTTCTCCAACCATAGTTCTGTTCTTCCGCTCTGCAACTCCATTCTGTTGTGGGGTATTGGGCATAATGTGCTCCTTCTTGATCCCCTTAGTCGAACAATACTCCATGAAATCATTGGAAGTGTACTCACCCCCATTGTCTGTTCGCAACACTCGAATCTTCTTTCCTGTTTGGTTCTCCACAAGAGTCTTGAACTCTCGGAACCTCTCAAAGACCTCTGACTTCGCCTTCAGGAAATAGATCCAGGTTTTCCTGAAATAGTCATCAATGAAGGTTATGCAGTAATTATAACCACTGAACGAATGAGCACTCATAGGTTTGCATACATCCGAATGCACCGAGTCCAAGGGCTCCTTAGACTTGTTCTCACTTTGTGGAAAAGGCTTCCTAATGTTCTTCCCCAAATCACAACCCTTGCAGTGGTTATGCTTTTTCTCCTGTACTTGAAGAACTCTAATGACTGCATATCTCAAATGCTTCAGTGCACCATGGTGTAAGTGTGCCATCCTCATATGCCACAACTCACCTTGACTGTTGTTGCTGCTGCTGACTAGAGTTTTTGCAGGCTCAAAGTGTAATATGTACACTTTCCCACTCCTTCTACCAATCACCCGATCCAAGCTCCTATTTGACCCCTTGGGCCTGATATACACTCTATGGTCACAGAACTTTACCTGATATCCCTTGTCCTCCAGAGTGGAGACTGATATAAGGTTCTTGGTCAATCCTAGAACATATAACACATCAACAAAACTGAGGGGTTTTCTAGACTCCCTCTCTAATGAAACAGTGCCAACTCCCTACGCCTGATACCGTGCATCATCACCTAGCTCAACATGGATCCCTATTCCACCCTCCTACAAGTCTTTGAAGAATCTATTTTGTGCAGTCATGTGACTAGATGCTTTCTCCCTATGGTGCTTTCCATGCAAGCTATCAAGCATAACTCCTCATCGAAGTTCCTGCTGAACTCATCCACCTCTGCAGATCCAACCATCTGTGTGTTACTCTTCTTCTTCCTGTTTGGGCATTGGGAGGAAAAGTGTCCCTGCTTATGGAAGATAAAACACTTGACCTTTGACATGTCAAGGTTCTTCTTACCATCCTTCTTCCTCTTTTTCTTCCCCTTGCTCTTCCTTGTAAGGGCTAGAGCCTCCTCATCCATAATCTGTGGGGCACTGCTAGATGAGCCTGATCCTTGACCCATGCAGATCTCCTCCTGCACAAAGTAATCCCATAGTCTCTGCCAATCAAGGAGCTTCTCCCTAGCCACAACACCTTTGACAAAGGTGTCCCATGGCTTAGAGAAGCCATTGAAGGCTATCTGAACTAACTCCTCATCATCAGTTTTAGAGCCAAAAGCTCCAAGCTCATCCCTGATCTATGTGAGCCTCGTGAGATATGGCACCACTCCTTCTCCCTTGGTCATCTTGGTGTTGCGCATCCTCTCTTGCAACACCCTCCTTCGGTTCTCGTTCTTGCTCTGGTACAGACTTTCCAAAGCCTTGCACATTTCCAATGCGGTCTTCTTACCAGAAAGGTGAGGGACTATATGGTCCTTCACTCCATCCATGATAATCAACATGGCTCTGGAATCAATCTTCTTCTAGGCTATCAAATCTGTCGGATCTGTGGGTGCAACTTTTGTGGAGTCAATGTGTTCATCGGCATCACTGACATCCAGGATCCTTGTGATTCTCTCTTTCCATGTAGGAAAGTTTTGAGCACCCTGGAGTCTATCCTCAACTCTCAACGGCATGGCCATAGTGAAGTGTACTTGTCAAACCCTAGATCTGGAATTCTAGGTTTGTGTCTTCCTATAGATATGCCCCTGATCTATCACTCCTGCTGCAAATCTCTCAGCTTTAGCTCACCAGAGCTCTGATACCATGTAAATTTTCCTTTAATATTCAACTAGGGCTAACAGTGCATGCAAATCTCTACTGATAACCACACATGAATATCTTTTACAGTAAGCAGGGGAATATAAAACTGAGAAATAAATCACAACATCACATCACAATATTGACACTATTTTGGGTATGGAAAACCCCAGAAAAACACAAGATGGGAAAACCAGTGTAATTGTCAGATATAGATTTTATTATGAGAAAATACGGAACTTTTACAATCACTACAAATTCACCCAAACCTGGCGAATGCAGTACTCGGCAGAATCACTAGGAAAATCCCAACTAAACCTCAACATCCTCCTATGTGAGTGTACGGCCCAGCTGTACGAAGCTCGATGATCCTGCTGCTTGCTCCTCTATCTTCTCAGCTAAATCCTATGTCTGACTTTCTCTCCTTGTCTATATCATGTCTCTGTCAGAATACAAGTGTGTGTCCTCTCCACCAATTGATCTCTCTTTTATAACATTAGGTAAAACGAAAACCCTAATTTCACTTTCACTTTAACTAGTGGTAAAGCAAAAACCCTAATTTCACTTTCATTTTAACTAGTGGTTCACTAAAGTTAATTTAGATCACTTTAATTTATTTTCCAAAGTAAACTTAGGAAAAGTAAATTAAATACAACTAGGTTCCTAATTTAAGTCTTCTGCATGCAAGAACACATACATGCACGAAGACCTTCCTTGTTGCTACTAGTTTAACAATCCACAAATCTATGTGCTCAATTTTATAGACATCGTGGTATATCAGAGTAGTGGTAGAGTAGTGGGGACACTACATTGTGGTATCAGAGTGAGCAGTTGTAGTTGTGTACCTCCCTTATATACTGATGTAGAGGGGAGATGACGTGACATTGTGGTATTAGAGCCATTGGTTAGAACATTGTCATGGATGTGCCAAGTGAATAGATTTCAGAGCTATTGGTTGCAACATTGGGCCTAAATGGGCCAAGTGAATAGTTTTCAGAGATATTGGTTACAACATTAGGCCTAGATGGGACAAGTGAATAGTTTTCAGAGCTATTGGTTCCACAGTAAGTGGTTTTTGAATTCTGAGATTGTCTAATAGTGTGTTTATTAACACATTTTGCAGAGTCAATGCAATTTGGAGAAAGTTGGTTTGTGTCTCGGCCATGAGAACCTACATCATGAATGATGCACAAGATCCCTATGATCTCGATGAAGATGCTACGGGGGAGAGCATTCAAGTTGGAAATGCTGAAACAGAGTCCAATGGGAGGAGATATCAAGAGACTCTCCCAGATATTGCAGCCACCATGAGAAGCCTAAGGGTGGAGATGCAAAGTTATAGAGAAGATAATGAAAGAATGATTAAAGCTCAGGAACAGAAGAATCAGTTGAATGCAACCATGCTGTAGAGTTTGAAAAACACATCCAAAAGAGGATGAACTCTGGGCATTGGGAAGTAAATCAAGAAGGAAGTAGGAGCAATGCCAAAAGAAGAAAAATGTCTTCTAGTGGATCATTTGACTGTAAAAGAGCCATTGGGGGATCAAGCTCTTCATCTCACAGGAATAAGAGGAAGAGGCATTACAGGAACAATTCACGTGATGAATTTAAGAAGGTAAGGCCTCCTACCTTTAATGGTGAGGTAAAGATCGGTCAAGAAGCTAAGGCTTGGATTCTTGGGATGATGAAGTATTTCCAAGTCCAAGACTACTCAGGAAATATGAAGACAAGGGTAGCCATATTCAATATGAATGGAAGAGAATCTATATGGTGGGAGCACCTCAGGAAAGTGAAGAAGATAAATAACAAAAAAATCGCGTGGAAGCAGTTCAAGAAGTATTTCAAGCAGAAATACCTCTTCGACAGGTACTATGATGACAAGATTAAAGAGTTCCATGAGCTGAAATTGTCCGCAGAAATACCTCTCCGACAAGTACTATGACGACAAGATTAAAGAGTTCCATGAGCTGAAATTGGGACAATTGACCATGGAAGAATATGCAAACAAATTCTTGGAGCTATTGAGGTATGTCAGGTATATCATGGATGATAAAGTGAAAATCCAGTGTTTCCTAAGTGGATTACCTCATCCATGCAAAGACAAAATTGAGCTTGATGAACCTAGAACTTTAGAAGAGGCTATAAGGAAGGCAAAGTATTTCTACGATTGGAACAAAAGCAAACCTGATATCCATAAGGCATGGAAGGACAAGAAGAGTGAAAAGTTTGACCAAAGGAAGAAAGGTTTCAAAGCTTCTCACTTTCGAAATCAGCAAAGGAAGCCATCACAAGTTGTGACTAAGCTAGCCAAAGTGATGGGAGACATGCCAAGAGATCCAAAAGAGATCAAAGAACCACTCCAATGTTGGGGATGTGGAGGAAACCATATGCACAAGAATTGTCCACATGAGACTGGGTATGTAAGGCAAGCTCACAACATCCAAGGAGTTGAAACGGTGGGTCAAGTAGCAAGGACTGTCCCTAGAATTTATGCAACACTAGAGGACCATCAAGCAGATCATCAATCAACCATGGTTGAAGTTGAAGGTAAGATTGAGCAATCTGTATCTATTTTGATTGATCTTGGATCTACTCACAGTTATATCACTCCTAGAATTATTGAGATGTGTGATTTTAAGAAGTTAAGGCATCACAAATCATGGTTAGCTCAACTAGCCATTGGAACCAAGAGAGAGGTTAGTGAAGTGGTGGAAAGATGTCCATTATTCATGGATGGGTTAGTCACCTATACAGACAAGAATGTTCTGCCACTTGGTTCCTATGATATTCTTATTGGAATGGATTGGTTAGAAGTGCACAAAGTTAATCTTGATCGTCACAACAAGACTTTTGAATGCATGGACAAGGAAGAAAACACAAGGGCTATACGAGGTATTCCAAAGGTGTTTTCTATTAGGCAGATTTCAACAATGCAACTGAAGAAGATATGTAGGAAAGGTTGTAGATTATATGCGGCCCATGTTTTGGAGGAAACATAATATGAAACTCCTAGGTTGGAGGACTTTCATGTATTACAAGAATTCAGGGATGTTTTTCCTGATGAAATTTCAGGGCTTTTTCCAAAGAGAGACATTGACTTTACAATTGACCTTGTGCTTGGAGTAGCACCAGTGTCCAAGACACCCTATAGGATGAGCGTACCAGAATTGTTAGAGCTGAAGATGCAGCTACAAGAGTTGTTGGGAAAGAAGTATATCAGGCCAAGTGTGTCCTCTTGGGGAGCACCAATTCTGTTTGTGAAGAAGAAATATGGTACACTCAGGTTATGTAGTGATTAAAGACAGATGAACAAAGTCACTGTGAAGAATAAATACCCTTCACCTTGAATCGATGACCTTTTTGATCAAATGAGAGGAGCAAAGGTATTTTCCAAGATTGACTTGAGGTTTGGTCACCATCAGGTAAGGATCAAAGATGAATATATTCATAAGACAACATTTAGAACAAGGTATGGACACTATGAGTACGATAGTGGTGCACCAGCTACATTCATGTGTCTCATGAATAGTGTCTTCATTAAGTATTTAGACAAGTTTGTTCTTGTATTCCTGGATGACATTCTTATTTATTCTAAGAATGAAGAAGAGCATGCTGAACATTTGAGCCTGACATTGAAATTGATAAGGGAGCATAAGTTGTATGCCAAGTTTAGAAAACGTGACTTTTATAAAGATAAAATTCATTATTTGGGTCACACTATCTCATAGGAGAGCATATCTGTGGACCCTGAAAAGATTGAGGCCATCATGAACTGGCCAACCCCAAGAAATGTGAAAGATGTGAGATATTTGATGGGACTTGCAGGATACTATAGGAGGTTCATTGAAGGATTCTCCAAGGTTGCACATGCAATCAATTCTTTACAAAAGAAGGGGATAAAGTTTGAATGGACACCAAGATGTGAAGAAAGCTTCCAACAGTTGAAGAATCTTCTTAGAAGTGCATTCATTCTGAAAATTGCAGACCTAGAAAAAGACATTGTGGTGTGTATTGATGCATGTAATCAAGGACTTGGAGAAGTTCTTATGCAAGACAACCACGTGGTATGCTATAAGTCAAGAAAGTTGAAGGAGCATGAGAAGAACTATGCTACTCATGATCTAGAACTTGCAGCCATAGTACATGCTCTCAAGATGTGGATGCATTACCTAATGGGCAGAAAATTTGAGCTAAGGACAGACCATTCTGGTATGAAAATACTTGTTTGATTAGCCAAATTTAAATGCTAGGCAAGCTAGATGGCTGGAGATTTTGTGTGAGTTTGATTTTAAAATCAAACACATAAAAGGAAAATAAAATAAAGTGGCTCATGCACTCAGCAGGAAGGTGCATGAAATGCATGTGGCATCTCTTAGTACTTGCCAATCAGATTTGAGACAACAAATTGTTAATCATACTGCTAAGGATGTAATGTATGTGAAGATAAAGGACAATTTGTTTCAACAAAATCCTGAAGTATGGGGGATATAAAATGGAAAAATACGAACTTCTTACCTATAAGAACATAATTTATATTCCAAATGTAGCAGACTTAAGGAGAATTGTTATGGATGAAATCCATCAAGCTTCATATTTTGGTCAGCCAGGATATCAGAAAACAATTGCTACAGCTAGAAAGCAGTATTTTTGGTGAGGAATGAAAAATGACATTGTTGAGTATATCTCTAAGTGCATGAAAGGTCAGTAGGTGAAGGTTGAGCATCAACACCCAGCAGGTTTATTGCAACCTTTTCTAGTTCCAGAATGGAAACGAAAAGTTATTTCCATATATTTTATTACAGGATTTCCAATGACTGTGATACAACATGATTCCCTCATGGTTGTGGTGGACAAGTTGAGAAAGGCATCACATTTTATACCGGTCAAGTCCACATATAAGGCTGATGCCATTGAAAAAATATGAAGAGCATAGTTGTCATTGATGACAATACATTAATGAAAAAGACTGAAATGATGAGATAGAGGACAAAGAACATTGACACGTGTCAGTGCAAGTGTTGATGATGACATGGCATAGGTAACTAGGAAAGCATGAAAGAATTGATGACAACACAAAGGCTGAAATGATGATATGGGCATTGAAACACCAAGTAGTTCAAATGACCCATTATGTGGTCATTTGTGGCCTATTTGGGTCATGAAACCCACACACATGGTTGCTTGTTGATCATGATTATCCACAAGCTAAGTGGAGGTACCTTGATGATGTTTCGGTAGCCCATGCCCATGTGAATGTCATGAAAGAGCCCTCACTTTGTCATGAATGCACAATGTTGACTTGGAGCTCTTGAACAAATAAAATATTGACATGGCATGGTGGATGAAATAGATAACCTCTTGAAGCAGACAAATGGTGCTATGATAAGGTCCTTGGTGCCTTAGGGGGATTGGGTCTTGAACCCACACTTGGTGGCTCTTAGATAATAATGTTGAAGCTCAAAAAATCTTGATGAAACCCCTTGATTAAGTCCCTATACTCCTACGCCACTTATATGCTTGGGAACCTAAACATGGCACAAAAGAACTTGTAATTAAAACCAATGGTGAAGTTGGCTCTATAAATAATTCTAGCTCTAAAAGCTAAATTGATGACAAAGTCAGCTCAATAAAAGCATAAAATAAAAATATGATGAAATCCTAGCATGTCGGCTCCATAAATATTGATGAGAAAATAGTATAAATACCATGTTTTTGTTTCATTCTAAGGCATGTGTGGTGGGGGGATAAACTCTAAAATTTGGATGCCCTTTGAGGCCGATTTTGCTGAAACAGAGAATATTTTTTGGTGGCAGTAGGTGAAGTCAAGTTTTGACAGTGCTCTGAATCTCGGGTGTCAAAGAGGCAGCCTCAGTAAAGATCATGAGTAATTTTTTTTTGCATCTTTTAAGCATTATTCTCTGTATTCGGGTATATAGATAACTGAGGTTGCAACAGTATACAAAAAAAGGGAGAAATAGTTTATTGTTGAACACCCAAATTCTTGAGGAATCAGTGAGGTGGTATGAGTAGTGAAGTTTACCTATGACTGTTTTGAAACAACAAAGAAGTGTTCTTTTTTACTGGTGTTTTACTTCTTTTTTACAGTCCCTTGGTGGTGACCAACAGTGTTCAACCGAAGTTGCAGATGTTCTAAGTTTGGAGCAGCAGCAAAGATAACTTTATGTGGATAAGAAGAAATAGAAGATATGAACAAAGATATGTGGAGACATTCATAAGCTGACTTTGATGATTTAAGGAACTTTTAATGAGCATACCTTAATGTTCAGACCTTGATAATTGGCACGTGGATAGCATGATGAAATGTGTGGAGTAGATTAAATACATGTTCATAGACACAAAGATGTCGGAGGATAGAATGAAGATGTGCCTATGGAAATATTGAAGATATGTTAAGCAAAAAAAAGAAGATGTTGTAGATTGTTGACATGATCATCTCATGATGTTCCGATTTAATTTGAGTTGCAAGCAGTGACAAGTGAAATGTGATGTTACAAGTATCTATATGTAATACAAGTTGGGCCTTGTACCATTTTCTTAGTTGGATCTAAGAAGAGACCAAGCTGAGTCTTGGAATAGAATTTGGTGCTTCTGATTCAGTTGAAGCTGATAGACACCGCGATTATAGCCGTTTGAATCTAGTATAATAAAGTTTACAAATTCATATTATGAAGTGTTTGTGTTATCTATGCAATTGATTGATGTTGTTGTACTTATGATAATATTTGTTTAAGTAGCTAAAGAAAATTGAAATTTTAAATAGTGCTATCCCACTGATTCAACCCCCCCTCTCAGTGTGCCATTATGTCTAACAATTGGTATCAGAGCAGGTCTTCATTACAAGTCTAGAAAGCTTGATGGGATTATTGGACACAAAATGGAAGGACCGGCAAAGCTTATTCACAATGAGGTTCCATTTTTTGAAAAGTCAGATTATTTTGGTTGGAGGAGTAAAATGAAAGAATTCCTAAAGCAATTCAGTGTTTGGGAGATAATGGTTAACCCACTTTTCCAGCCAAACAAGAAGACAAAGACAACAAGATTTCCTTGAAATTTTTGATGGATGGACTATCAAGCCTTATTTAAGAAAGTGTAAGATATTATACCTTTGCCAAGGATATTTGGTTCAAGCTGGAAGAAGAATACCAAAAGAAGAACCAAGACAAAGAAAAGGAAGCAGAAGTCAAGGATGAAAAACAAGAAGAAAAGCAGGTACAAGCTTCAGATACAAGTGAAGGTGAGTACTCTTCAATGGGTGATAATTTTGAATGTAATGATGATGAAGTTGTTCTTACAGAAGATGAATAAGAAGTCTCGTTGAAAGCTAATGATGCACTTAAATGCACATTGTTGGATATTGATCTTAAATTCAATCCGATACTTAAGAAGAATATTTCGAGGTCATTTGAAAGTTACAAAGAGGAGACAAAATCTTTATTTATGGGAATGAATTTTAAGAACAAAAACTTGGAAGGTGAGCTAGAAGACCAAACAATGAAATAGGAAGATTGAAGTTTGAATTAGAAAGAGAACAAGAGAAGATTGATAAAATCCCTAAAGAGCTTGAAGAGCCAAGAAGAAATTATATTGGCTTGAGGACTCAGCTCGAAGAAGCCAAAAGAATAGAAGAAGCCATGAAGCTTCAGCTGGAGGAAAAATAGAAGACAAATCAGAGGCTTGAAATGGAAATTGTTAATCTTAGAAAGAAAATTGAGAAGTCAAAAGCTCATGTGAATTTCAATGAAAGTTTAGTTATCTTGGATGAAATTCGAAAGTGTCAAAGGTCTCGATTTGACACATCTGGCCTTGGGTACAAGAAGGGAGAAGACAAATATGAAGGTGGCACTTGGTCTCTCAAAACTCTAGAAGAAGGTCCATCATCTTCCAAAGGTAAATACAAATTTTCTCACCATGCACCTGTACATGACAACAAAGAATTTGGAAGATAAAAAATGCTTGAAGAAGTTAGCACTGCACCTCAAAGCAAATTCTTCAGAAGAGAAGCAAATCCAAAATGGAACCAAAGTCCCAGGTATGAAAATGGCTTTAATGGTAACTATTTTTCCCGTTATAAATTTGGTCATAAGGCTATGGATTGTAGAAGAAGTGGTGGAAGACACAATGACAAGATTAGATGTTGGACATGTTGATAACTATCACACATTGAGATGCTTCACTTGTGGTGGTGTTGGCCATAAAGCCCAAGTTTGCACAAGTTCAAGAAGACAATTCATGAGAATATTCTCATACTCATCAACAAGAAAATTCAATGAATCTTGGAAAAAGAATGACATAGGAAGATGTGAAGACCGAAGGACAAATGATCAAGGGAATTCTAAAGTATGGGTAAGGAAAAATATTTTTTCTAGATTTAAATGAAGTGGATGATAAATGAAAAAATGAAGATGGTTTCCATATGGAAAGCCAAACTTAAGGTCTTTCAAAGGCCTTAATGCACCTTGAGTTCATGGAGCTGGAGGATGGACTCAAAGTTAGATGATGGTTACAGTTGTAAGATCGGCTCCAGTTCAAGAACAAAAGAAGAATATTTCAAAGATGAAGTGCTACAATTACCATGCATTTGATCACTATGCCTAACAATGTCAAAATAAAATGAAGAGACAACAACATGCATCAACAATTGATGTTGATGAGCATCCACCTTAGAAGATCAAAGTTTTGGACGAGAGTATACCTCATAGGACTTCAGTGATTTCTGCAAGGAGGCAGGGATCAAGAGGGAGTCAACAAAAAATATAAGCACTTAATCCTTTGAGTAATGAGTTTTATTTACTTAAGTTAAATTGATATTTTGATGAATTGCATAATTGTTTAAATGGTACTGGTTAATCCTTTTGGACAATTCTGTCATGTGGACGTTGTTAAGGAAATGTTCATCAACCCATGTTCTTATTAGGAAGACACATCTAGTACAATAGGATATGCTTAGAACAAGAGTCCTCATCAGAGATTGGGGGGAAAGACTTCTGAGGAAGCATTAATGAAAGTGAGTCATATCTTCTATAAGTCAAGAGTTAGTCATATCTCTTGAATATACAAGAGTGAGTCATATATTCTGTAAGTCAAGAGTGAGCCATATCTCTTGAGTGGATAAGAGTGAGTGATATCTCTTATGAATGAAAGAAGTGAGTCGTATCTTCTGTAATTTAGGAGTGAATTATATCGCTTGTGGTGATTGGTACTTTGTGCGAGAGAAAAAGACCTCATCGGTTCTCAAGTTGTTTGGCATTGATGAGTCACATAATTTATTCCGAGCCTTCAAATTATGAGGAGGCAACAGGAAAACATATTTGGAAGAATGCCATATTGGAGGAGTATTAGTCCACCATGAAGAATGATGCCTGGGAGATAGTGTCGAGACATGTAGGGAAGTCAGTGGTAAACTTCAAGTGGATTCATAAGATCAAGCAAGCATTTCATATTAGCATAAGGTCATCCAGTTTGCAGAGAATCATGTATGATATTCAGTGTTCTTGAGGGATCAAGAGGCTCTTCTTAGTAGACCCACTTGATGGTAGATGACACAGATGGATACACAAGGATAAAAAATATAGAACGCAACAAGTTTCTTTAGTGCAAGATACTCATATGTAGAGGGAGCTGAGTGTTTAGATCCAAATAAAGCATAATACTCTAGTACAGATGGAGCAACGCGATCCAACTCAAAGAGAGTAGTTGTATCATAGCTTTTTGAAGCCCCAGTACCTCCCTCACCAAGAGGGAGTTGGATTTGGAATTCAAGATGAAGGATCTTGACTTGATGTATTATTAGGATTGGAGGTGTAGCATAAGTCAGGAGAGATATTCCTCAGTCAAAGGAAGTACACAGTTGATATCTTCAGTATTTTTGGCTACACCTTTGGAGGAAAATATGAAGAATTTGAGTGATTCTGCTTCATATCTGAATTCAATGGATCCCACTATGATGAAAAATCTGAAGAAGCTAAGTGGTACTACGTTAGATTCATATTTACTGGGAAGTTGATTGGATCCTTGATGTACCTGGTTAACACCAAGCCATATATTTGCTTTGCAGTGAGCACCTTGAGCTAGTTTATCGTTGAGCTAAGGCATGCACGTTGGGCTGCAGCAAAGCATGTGTTGATGTTCCTACGTGGTACTGCTGGATATGGTTTAAAATATGTATCAGTTGGTGAAGTGAGGTTGCATGGTTATGTATATTCTAACTAGGTGGAAAATGTAGTGGAAAAAAAGAGCACCTCAGGGTGCTTCTTAAGCTTGGGATCATCCATGATATCTTGGTTTAGCAGGAAGAAAACTTATGTTGCACCTAGTGCAGTAGAAGCATAGCATTATGTAGCTAGTTTCACAAGTTGTCAAATACTATGGCTTTCGAAGTTTCTTGCGCGACTATTTCATCAGGAGCTAGAGACGACCTTGATACATTGTGATGAACAAAGTTGTGTCAATATTTCAGAAAATCCAGTATTCAAAGATAGGTCAAAGAAAATTGAGATCAAATATCACTTCATCTGAGACATGGTGCAGAAGGGAGCAGTGAAGCTCCAATACATATCCCCATATGAGCAGATAGCTAACATTCTCATAAATCCTCTATCTATGGTGAAATTTGTATACTTCAGAGATAATCTTGGTCAGATGGAGAATGTCTCCCTCAAGGGTAGGGAGTGTTCATAGATGAGAAGTATAGGGGAACCATTCACTCATGGGGATATTCTAATGGGGAATGAACCATACATACATATGAGCAATATAGGGCAGACATACACTCAGAGGGCTATGCTAGTGGTGAATGGACCATGTGTAATTGTTCTCCATATAGGAATTTTGGTTAGGAGTGGAATACTTGAGATGCAGATTGTGGAAATTCTCACCAAGGAAGCTTGGCGTGTGTTATCAACCCAAATGGCACTTCTTCGTCCGAGTGCCGACACTTCATATGTTGGTACACAAAATGACACTTTTGGATTGAAGGTTGCCTAAACACTATAGATAGGCATGACATGAGATGCATTCACCCTCCAACCAGCTTGCCATTTTATCTTTCTATGTGTGGATTTTCATACGCGACTGTCCATTAAAACTCGTGTACATACACAACTATGTTCTTTGACAACTCGCGTACTCTACACGACTATTATCATTGCAACCCGCGTACAAATCCGTACGTGGGTTTTCCTTGAAGCAACTCGCGTGTCATACGCGGGTTGCCGGTTTTAATAGTCGTGTACACATCCATTCGACATTAAAAATAATAAAACGCGATTAATGGAGATTAGTTGAGCCTTAAACATTAACCATCTCAACTGTCTCAACCTCCTCAACCTTCGAAACTGCTCTATTTTCCAAACTATAAATAGAGGCCTTGGGGAGGGAATTAAGAGAATCAATATTGGAGAGCAAAGTTATGCTGGTGCTATATCTTCAGAAGTCTTTGGAGCAGCAGAACTCAAAGTCCTTTGGTTGTAGAGGAATCCTTGTTTCAGGCATTGGGTTGTACACTTATCTCGTTCACAAATTGTTAATAAAGAGAATTCTTCTTCCAACTTTGTGTTGAGTCTCTTTCATGTATCATGGTTGATGAATATATTTGATTAAGCACTTTATATATTGTTTATCTAACCTGTCACATATACATGTATAAGTTTGTACTTGGAGAATTTGCTCTTTGCAAGTGAAGGAGGTGCATCCCTGTAAGCTTTGGAGAGAAGCAGAGCGGGAGAAGACAAAGCTTGATCAATCGTCGGTAATCGAGTGAGTCCAACATATTTTCCTATTTCCTTTCTGTACTTTAAAATCTAATTGTCTGCAAATTTTAGAAGTACGTTGGTAACCCCAGACCCTAGGTTACAAGGGTGTTTATTCCTGAACAATAGAACTGGTGACTCCGCTGGGGAGCCCAGACTGTTGTGGGTTATTTCTATAGAACAGTGACCAGTCTTTGCCTTGATTCTATGTGTGATGTCTTTTCTTGGTTCAGAGTTTTAGTGGTGCTTTGAAGTCCTTTAAAATTTTTCTTTTATTTGAAAATTTTTATACCTATACGCGGGTTGCTCTTGCACACAGTCGCGTACAGAGGTGTGCGTATGCAGGTTGCTCTATAGCACAGTTGCGTACAGTACGTGGGTTGTCCTTGTACACAGTCACGTACAAGCATGAGCTTTAAGATTTTTGGGTTAGGGTTTGCTTGTCCCTGTCCCTTTATAAATTTTGTTTGCTTATTGGCCGTTTTTATGAGCATTGCACTGTGAGTTTGATGACCTTGTTAGCCACACCTTGTGCTTTCTTGTAAATCCCTTGAGTTCTTATTGTTTGGATTGTCTTTCTGTTAGCAACTTGAAGTGGATTTGCCTTTTGGGTTATAGGTTCAAGTGTTGGTTGTTTGAATCAGTGATCAGGGTTCTAGACACTGTTTATGCCATTCTATTTTTTGAATAGTATTGGTTTGTCACTTGCCTTTGTTTGGGTTTAGTGATTTTTTCATTGTGTCTTCCCAAGCTAGGGTTCCAAGTCTTCCTTAGGTGGTGGATTTTTGGGTTTATGAATCTGCTTCAATTCATTTTGCTTATTTTATACAGTTAGTTTATTCAAGCATACTCAAGTATTGTGCTTTTAGGCACATAGTAGTCTTTGAGCAATTTAGAAAGTGAAAAGAAAACATTAAAATCTTTTGCATACAGTGGTTTTGTTTTCAGTTTTTAAATATAATCTCAAAATTTACAAAAATATAGTCTTAGTTTTCTCTTTATTTGTTGCATTTTCATCAGTTTACATCTACAAAAAAAAAGGAGAAGCTTGTTTTTAAAGTAGTGATAATTTGCTTTGAAAGTATACACCAATTGTTTTTTTTACATTTCTTATCGAGTCAAAAACATCATGGTCTTTCACTCCACTTGCCTTTTGAGTAAAAAACAGCCCTTAAAATAAACACAACAATTAAAATTTATTAGTATTTTTTTGTTTTTTAGGGCCTTACACCTACTAGCTTAGGCTAGACTTGTGGGATAGGAAGTGTAAACTCCCCATAAGTATTTAAATTCAGACATAGTGGGCCAATTGATAGGTAAATCCTTTTCTTTATCGATAGTATCTGGGAAGCTCCTCTCAAATGGGAGTCAATCACGAGGCCACGTGGATGCATTGGACCAAGGAGATAACCCTCCAATTCCTTGTCAAAACGTAAATCAGGATTTTTACGCATCTGGGGATTTTGTCCTAGATAGAGTTTCGGGCTCAACTACCCTACCCATCTGTATGAATTAGGCTTGCAACTATCCCCCCAGACTGTTGGTATAGTTAAGGTAGCCTCTAGTCTCTTGACATCTAGGGTTCATACATAGGTAAACCAGAAGGCTATTTCTGGTTCACCTTGGGCGGGCTTGGAAGGTAACCCTTGTTGAAAGTGTAGGAGGGCGGTGGGTGATTCCTCCGCTTGTGCCTAAGAACATCTTCAAGGACGCTAAGCAACTGTCTTTCGGCTTTCTTCGGGAAAGCATATGTTTTACCCTTGCTGACTGTTGAGACTTTAGGATTTTTCGTAGTGATTGCTCTGTGGTTTGTCTGTGTTTTAGCCGACCTTAGGGTTTGAATTGTTAAATTTACAATCATGGAGGACCAACCTATTAGAAGTTCACGAAGGTTGCAAACCTTCCTCCTCTTAGCACATTGGAACCTCCTCCTCCCCCTCAAAGGCGGAGATTGGACACGGATGGTTCATTTGAACCGATAGGAGTTAGCAAAGTTCCGGGTGAACCAGAACTTAGGGAAAACTGTCTTAATTTGAACACAATTGAGATAGAAGACTTGCGGGCTGACAAGTTTGCAAGGAATTTTAATACACCTCTGACTAATTTAAATGATCCTATGATCGTTCAGGTTCGTCCTTTTGATCCACCCATTATTGGTGTCCTTGTGGGTAGAATACTGTCTAGTGCTGGAGAGAGTTCTTTCATTTTCACCTCAACTATCCCGGCTGAAGGGGTGCTACCTCCCCCGATAAGTACCCCTAGATCAAGCATACCTACTACGCCCTTAACTCCAGCGAGTCGAGTGGTTCAACCGTTGGTTCCCACAATCCTAGCAAGTGCTTCTGGTGGTATGGTCACTGGGATTCCTAGTGTACCTACAGTTCCAACATCCTTTGCACACACTGCCCAGAGTGGTCCAGCAGGATCCTCGGCTTTTGTCCAAGGATTTTCTTGGAATGGGGGGCACATACCCCCATCCACTCCATACGTAGGCTCACCACCCTCTTATGTAGGGGTGCAGTTTGGAAGCACTAACCCTTATGGTCAAGGTTTCCAAACCCCGGTTTCTGATCCGTTCACGAGCTCTCCCTTTTCACTTTTAAGCGGAGGGATACCTGCTCTTGTTTTTCAAACCCCAGTTTCGACTGGGGTAGCTAGAACCTCTTATACTACACCTTATACCAACAATCCTGTGGCTTATGGATGGAATCCGTTTCAAAGTATCCCATCCACTTCGCAACCGGCGGCAGGGGGCAACCCCACCTTTACATATGGGAATTTGGGGGCAAGTCCCTCTAATCCCCAAACTGGTACTTTTAGTGCTCCAGTTCGCCCTAAGCTTCCTTTCCTGGCAAGGTTAAACTTGCCAGATTTGTCTAAAATGATGAATGAACTGGTGAGGCATGATCCTTCCTGGCCGCCTGTACCCACCAAATTGCCCTCGGACATCCCGAAATTCAAAGGCAAAATTGGTGAAGATCCTGGGGCTCATGCCACCACCTTTCATTTATGGTGTTCTTCCAACTCACTGAATGAAGATTCAGTTAGGTTGAGGCTGTTCCAAAGAACATTGACAAGTACTGCAACAAAATGGTACATTGAATTTCCTTCTTCTGCGTTTAGTAGTTTTTGGGACTTAGCTAATGCATTCCTTAGCCACTTTCAGCTTCCGGTTCGATATGATTTCGGAACAGACTTGTTATCTACCTTTTGGCAGAACAAGGATACCCATATCTTGGATCACATCCAAGAATGGAGGAGGTGAAAGAGCCTTATTAAAGCCACTATTCCTCTTGAGTTCTTACTAGAATGGTTCCTTAAATCATTATTGCCTTATATATCTAAGGACGTATCTACTTCAGGAGTGACAAATGAGGAAGAAGCTATCCTTAGGGCCCAACAACTTGACTTGATTTAATCTCAGTCTAAAATCTTGTATGAGATTATCCCTGAGGCACCAAGGCCAACACACGATGCAGAGAATCCTAAGCCTGGACCCCATGCCGATGGTGTGGTTGGGTCCGTTAATTCTCCCACTGTAGAATCTTTGGACAAACAGCTTCATCAGCTATCCGTTAAACATTCTATGGTGGAGGCAGCAAAGGATACCCCCTCACCCCAAAATGCAAATGTTTTTGTACAGACCTCTCAGAAAGGAAATCAGCATCCTGGTGGGAAAAAGAAGAGAGGAAAGAAAGGGGAGGGAAATCAAAACAAGCAAAAACCTATAAACAATGCTAATGGAGGCAAGAAAGAAAAGAAAAATGTGAAATTCCCATGTAAGTTGTGCCATGAGGATCACCTCACCCATCTTTGTCCCCTTATGGAACAAGCCGAGAAGCTGTTAAAAGCTCAACAACCGGCTGTCCTGAAGGATCCGTTTCCCCAAGGGAAGAATTCTGCTTCAGCTTCAAATACAGCAGGGGGCACCCCAAATGCCCCTGACCCCAACTATATCAACATGGTTCTATCTTCAACTTTGCTACAGACCAAGAATAAGAACTATGAAAAAGAGACCTTTGAGAAAGGTAATTCTATAGGTGAAACTTCTAACCCTCTCACGATTGAGAAACCTGCTGAAACTATGCCTAAGATACCAAAAGGTGTCTTTAATAAGACCTTGCATAATTCTAATGCTAGGGCTACATCCAACTACTCCATGGTTGAATACTTAGCCCATACACCTTGTGCAATGTCGGCTTTAGAGGTGTTACAGAGTTGTCCCGCCCAGCGGGATGCACTCTTAGCAGCCTTAGGCAGTATGGACTCATCGAGTCTCATGGTGAAATTTCACTTGTCTTATGTTAAAATTCACCTACTTTACCATGTAGCCTTATCAATAGATGTCATCCATGGTGGAAATACCATTGGAAGGGAAATTGTTGATGAGGGTGCTTCTACATGCATTATGTCCTTGTCATGTTGGAAAGCTCTTGGATCCCTAGAGCCAGTCCCGTCAAACACTCTGCTTACTGCTTTTGACGGAAGGTCATTCCGTTCACATGGTATCCTACTGGTTTTTGAAATTAAGCTAGCAGGGAAAGCGGTGTCTGTTGAGGTGGAAGTTATTGATGCACCTTTAGACTATAATTTACTTTTGGGAAGAAGCTGGACTTATGCCATGTCTGCTATTGCATTGGCCATCTTTCGAGTGGTAGTATTTCCACACGAAGGGAAGTTGGTTACTGTTGACCAACTCGATTTTACTCGAAAAGGTTGCATGGAGTCTAATGAGTTTGTTGTGCCATTGGTTGATCAAGTCAAACCTGCTGCACAGAGCTTAGGGGCTGGAATGTACGCATCACAGATGGGCACATTCGATCTTCCAACTCCTATTAATTATATAGGTTCTACTAGTGTGGGAAAGTCCATTGCTATGGTTGTTGATAGGACTGATCCTTGGGTTCTCCCTACCCACCACGAACCTGAAGTGCCCCTATCGATAGTGGAAGTAGATTATCAAGCTATCACACAAACCACTGTTGATCCCATTTCAATTCCACTCTCAGTCTCAGAGGAATTGGAAGAAGTCTATCTGCCTGCTTGGGCAGAAAACTCTTTGCATTCGATAGATTGTTTATATATGGTTTTACCTTCTGATGAAGCCATTCTGGAAGCCATGTGTGGATGAGACAAGATTTGTGAAGATATTCATCATCGATCGTATTTTCTTCCAGAGCTAAGCAGGATAGAAAATCAAGAGTTTCATGTGAGACTGAGAGATGATGTTGATATACCCGTTAATCCTTTACCTAGGGAAGGAATGTTTGCTAAGGGGAGTATGGCAAATATTTCTGCTACCATCCCTATCAACATATCTATAAATCTTGACATTGTGGAAAATATACATATTGGCGCAAACTGCTCTCCTGAGGAGATTTCCATTTATACCGCCTTGTTTAAGGAATTCTGCGACGTTTTTGCCTGGTCATATGAGGAGATGCCAGGCATTGATCCATCTATAGTTGAGCACGAGATCCGAACATACCCTGACGCTAAACCTGTTCAGCAAAATTTGAGACCTGTTAACCTGCGTAAAGCGGTGACAGTGAAGGCTGAAGTGGAAAAACTGCTAAAAGCCGGTTTTATTTATCCCATAGCTTTGACGGAATGGGTATCCAACCCTGTTCCTATTGATAAGAAGCAAGGGGCCATATGTGTTTGTACTGATTTCATAGATTTAAACAAAGCCTGTTCTAAGGACAACTATCCCACGCCATTTATAGACCAAATTATTGATGCTTGCGCGGGAAGTGAAGTTTTTTCGTTTATGGACGGTTTCTCCGGATATAATCAAATCCAAATAAAACCGGAAGACCAACATAAAATTGCTTTCATTTGTCCTTGGGGTACCTTCACGTATAAAAAAATGCCCTTTGGATTGAAACATGCTGGGGCAACCTTTCAGCGGGCAATGAATTTTTCCTTCCATGATATCAAAGCCATTATCAAACCTTACCTTGATGATCTGCCTGCACATTCTCGTGAGAGGATTGACCATCCAAATCATTTTCGTTTGATATTTGAACGATGTAGATACTATAAAATTTGCTTGAATCCCCACAAGTGTGTGTTCTGTGTCGACTCAGGGAGACTACTCGGATTCATTGTTTCTGATAGAGGTATTCAGGTGGATCCGTTAAAAATTGAGGCCATTGTAAATCTGCCTCCTCGTTCTATCAGGAAACTTCAGAGCTAGCAGGGAAAGTCCAATTTTCTTCGACGTTTCATTGTAAACTATGCCAAGATTACTAAGGATTTCATGTGCCTGCTAAAACAAGACATCCCATTTGTATGGGATGAAACTGCACAACTCGCATTCGAGGCATTGAAAAAAACTTTGTTGTCGGCACCATTATTGCATCCGCTAGATTACTCTAGGGATTTTATATTGTATCTGGCCACATCTGAGTCGACCATAGGGGTGGTCCTAGTCCAGGAGGACGATAGGCTCCAAGAGCATGTTGTTTACTATCTTAGCCGTGCTTTAGCCGGACCTAAACTAAGGTACTCCCATGTCGAGAAGTTGGCTTTAGTAGCTGTTTATGCTGTTAAGAGGTTATGTCACTACATCCTACTAAGGACTACAATGGTAGTGGCAAATGTTAATCCTTTTCAGTATGTTTTGTCCCGATGGATAGTTGGAGGCAAATTCAACAAATGGATAGTCATTCTCCAAGAGTTTGACTTGGATTTTCAGTCCGCCAAATCTAAAAAATCCTTAGTTTTTGCTGATCTTATAGTAGAATTTCCAATGGAAGAAGATGTAGCTATTGAAGAAGACTCATTCCCAGATGAGCACATCTTTTTGATTTCCACCTCTGATCCCTGGTATGGAGATATACTTATCTATCTCCAGACTTTGAATTATCCTGCAGCTTTCTTGAGGGAAGAACGATGTAAACTATGCCTTCATGCCAAGAACTATCTCATCATAGGAGATACTCTATATCGTAGAGGGGTAGATTCTGTTTTGCGTCGATATTTGACCCACGAGGAAGCGGAAATTGTCCTGAATGACGCCCACAGTGGAGTGTGTGGGGGTCATTTATCTGGGTTAGCAACAGCCCAGAAAATATTATGTGCTGGTTATTTCTATCCCACAATCTTTAAAGATTGTGTGGAAGTAGTGAAGCGCTGTCATCCTTGTCAGCTTTGTACCAGAAAAATGCGGTCACATCCCACTCCGTTTTCTCCCGTTATCTCGGTGGGCCCCTTCATGAAGTGGGGGATTGATTACATGACGTGTAACCCAGCCTCGGCTGGGGGGCACAAATATATCATTGTCGCCATGGATTATTTTACAAAATGGGAAGAGGCAATGCCCACCTTTAGAGCTGACGGGGAAACTGCAGCTTTCTTCATGTTCAATCAAATTATAGCATGATTTGGTATACCCAAGGTGATTTTTATTGACCATGGCAGTCATTTTCAAAATAGCATGATGACGGAACTGACCACTATGCTAGGATTCAGACAAGAACATTCATCCTCTTTCTATCCTCAAGCTAATGGTCAGGTCGAGGCTGTTAATAAATATTTGAAAACTATCCTCAAACGTACTATTAATGTAGCCCGTTCAAATTGGAAAATCATGCTATACCTTTCTCTTTGGGCATATCGAACTAATGTAAAAAATGCTACAGGTTTCTCCCCCTTCCAATTCGTCCATGGAGTGGAAGCTGTTACCCCGATTGAATGTGAAATCCGGTCTTTGAAAATTGCTATTCATGTGTTACCAGATACAACTGAGCTTGAAGAACATCTATTACATTTAGAACACCTTGATGAACAGCGTAGAGATGCACTGACAACGAATCAAGCTCATAAAAATAGGGTCAAAATCCAATATGATAAATCGGTCAAGCCTCGAATTTTCTCTGAGGGAGAACTTGTTTTGCTCTGGGACCAAGACATAGAACCCCTGGGGGCAGGAAAGTTCAGGTCTATGTGGTTAGGACCTTATATCGTGTCGAAATTATTAAAGAAAGGCGCATACAAATTGATATATTTCGATGAGAATAAGCTAGTTGAGCCTAGGAATGGGCTCTACCTGAAAAAGTTCTATGCTTAGGCTTAGCGCTTTTTCTTGTATTTTATGTACACTACTTTGTCGGGTTGTGTTTTTTATATCATCTACTGGTTGTTTCAGATGTCTTCCAAGAGGTTCGTAGGTTTCGCTGATGGCACTAGTCACCACACTTGTAACCTAGCTTCGGCCGTATGGGTCATTTATTCACCCTTAGGACAGTTAGTAGCCTCAGGAGGCGCTTGCTTAGGTCCTGCTTCCAATAATGTGGCTGAATATAGGGTCGTCATTGAGCTTCTATGGGATGCTTTGTCATGTGGTATCACTCAGTTGGAAGTCCGACTAGACTCTCAACTGGTTGTTTCCCAGCTCAATCGAGCTTATTAGGTGCGGAACCCTTTTCTATTACGTCAGTTCATGCACGTTAGGTTATTGGAATTTTTTTTTGAGTTCATAACATTCAATCATATTCCAAGGAATCAAAATTCATTAACTGATGCATATGCTAATTACATCTTGGATTGGCATTTAACACATTTTCCATAAAAGTATACAGCAAACACATAAAAAACATTTGTAAATAAACCGGCAATATATATATATATATATATATATATATATATATATATATATATGTGTGTGTGTGTGTGTGTGTGAATATCTGTTCATATAGATAGGTCGAGTCTCTGATCCTCAGATCCAGTCATAACTGTATAATATACAAAATATGGATCAAGTCCATCAAATGCCCTAGATCTAAGTTGGACCACCCTGGTCACTTGGACTACCCTGTTCCCCCCAGTCACCCTGTACTCTGGCTTCTTCAGCCTCCTTGGCTTCAGTAGCCTCAACAACATCTATGTATACTAATACTACTCTGGATACCCGCCTCAAAAGGCATATCCAGATAGGTGGTACACCAACCATGAACTCCTTCATGATGGTTGGGATGTGCTCAATCCGTAAGGTGGGTACTCTCTAGGTAAGCCTAGCCAGCTTCCCCTCCAAAACCCTAATCATCCCCTGGTCTTCTCCCAAGATAAGACGTACATACATGCGTGGATGCCCTTCAAGGCGAACCGGTCCAATATCTGCATTTTGACATTTTAAAAAGGATAAGAACTCTTATACATATGTATATATCTCTATATTTTAAAATTCATAAAAATTTTAAAAATCTTGAAAATTAAAAATTACCTAACTCTCCCCATGCTCCTCCTGGAGGGAGGACGAGGTCTGCCTCACCACGGAAGTCCATTCCAGCATATGGAAACTGCTCCAGTGCTGGCAAATGTCGCTCCCACCAAAAGTAGAAGTCATCATCATAGACACTCTGCACTGAACCACCACCTCCCTAGCGGAGGAAGATATCTCCCCATCTACTCAGCCTAGGATGACGAGGAAATCGAACTGGAAAGGGTACCACAGGGCTCAATCCCAACACTCTCTCAAAGAAGAAGGCTACTAGAAAGCTAGAATATCTAAAATTCTTTCTCCTTCCTCTCTTGCAGTCAGAGAGCTGTTTTCTTATAATCAGGATCATTCCTAAGCACCAATCATATAAGGCCCCCTGCATACAATCCACTGCTAGTCTCATCTGGTTCCGTGTCGCAAGGTGAAGAGAATATGATCCCGCAACCCTCACTATGGTACTTGTCAATACCTGTAGAGGAAGGTCACGTATGTGTACAATGGGGATGCAACTCCCCCTCTTTTGTGTGCCTGGTGTGTAGTATACATCAATATAGTTTTGGACACTTAGAGGATCACCGCCTCTGCTGGTTCCCTCTAAGTTTACCAAAGCTCCCCATCGTGATAGAACCGCAATGAAATAGATAACCTCCGAAGTAATCTCCAAGGACTCACCTTGAAGGTCAAACATGCCCAAATCATGATCCCAATAGTTTATTAGGAACTCTAAGAGGCGGACATTGGCCCACATAGGTGATGTACAGAAAAACTTTAACAACCCACTTGAACGTAAAAAATTCATGGTGGGGTCATCTTGGAGTGCTTCTTGATCCATATCTTCATGTTCGCGCTCCCTCCACTCAAGCACCATCTGCAAACCTAGTCAATAAGCATTTGCAAACTTTTAGTTTCATGAAAATTTTAAAAAAGTTGACCCTATATGCTTCTTGTTCACTTCACACAGCGTACATGACTGTCTATTAAGGCATGTCGTGTACTGTACGTGACTGTCCTTCAAGGCAACCCGTGTACAGAACGCGTGTACGCGAGTCTCAATATAGCGAACCCGCGTACATAGCGTTTCTTAGTTGAGGGCGCTTAAAAACATAAAATTAGGGCCTAATTTTGAAAATTGCTAGGATCAAATTGAAGAGCTTGGGGTGTAGTATTACCTGACACTTGCGGATTTGGAATTGGTCCACCGGATTGTCCACACCAAGCAATTGAAGGTAGAGATGAAAACTTGTCTTTTATGGCTAAAAATCCAAATGGTGAGTTTTATTTATGCTTTTAAACTATTTATAGAAATTTTATTTCTCAAGTGGGTTTTTTTTCCCTATAGTTCACAATTTCTAAAACTAATACCATATCTTTTTTCCTTGTAACAGGTTTATCATCATTCTAAGGTGTTTTTTGCTCATATAGGATGGTTTTTTGTTGTTTCACATGCATTTTGCATCGATACCTATTCTATTTTAAACCTAGTAATTAACATTTTAACCATATACTATGGTATTTTTAACCATTGGCTCCTTGTCTTTACCATCGTTCATCCATGGATAGGGCTTTCCTCTCATGAGTATCCTCATTTAGAACCTATGTTGTCTTTCGATACTCATGCTGCAGTTGTCTTAGGTATAGGGGAATCTTTTTTAGCTATTTTTCACGCCAAATTGAGCCTTATTTTGGTCTCTTTTTACAAGCTATCCTTTTATAGGACTCCTCGCCCTTATGGAGTTTCTTTAGGCCCAGGTCTGAATCCTTAAAAACAGATTTGTCTGCCGAGTTAACTTGTCCGTTCAAGCTCGTTAAGAATACGTGAATGGGAATCCGCATTGCTGGTAGGTTATGTAGACACTGAGAGGGGGGGTGAATCGGTGTAAAGCAATTTTTACAACTTTTCTTGACCTGCCACACTTAACTACTAATTCATCATTTCATTTTTCTACCAATCTCATAATCATTTCATATCATTCACATATCATAGCATTTGACTCATCAAGAACCATAACACAGAAGAACACCACACCATATAAATTTGTAATCTTTTTATATTAGTTTGGTTCGGCTACAACCGTTAGACAAAATCAGCACCTACTGATACATAGAGCACCTACTCTGCATCCATGACCCTTCTTGGTTTTCTTAGACCCTGCTAAGAAGGGTTTGCGGTATCCTAACCTCAAAAGCCAGTCAAGCTTGCATTTACAATTAAAGTACACTGTCATGTCAACATCATCTGTTTCTTCAATCTATTCTGCTGTTGGTCAATGTCGCTGATCATCTGCTCAACTCTAATCATGCTCATATGCTCATCATCAATACTGCTCACTGTCAAGTCATCATACAGCTCCTATCACTGATTATCAATCTCTTCTCTTCATCAAAACTGTTGTTGCCATTCTATGCTTGTCAACCTCTGCTGCTCATCCTCTTCACTTCTCATCAATCTTCACTGTTGATCTGCTCATCAATGCTGCTCAACCATCATCTTGTTCATCTGCTCATCATCACTACTGCTGGTCATAATCTCAATCTGTGCACATCATCCATCAATCACAGCTGCTCAATATTTCATTAGGCCTGTGTATAACACCTTGTACCAAGCATTCAGTCAAGAAAAATATCAGCAATTCACAATCTTCACAATGTCTATGTTCCAGAGCATTCTTGACCTTGTATACATTATCAAACCTGTCAAGACAATGTCTTGATCAAACTTCAATTTGCTGCCATCATAACCCCTTCATGTATTGACTGTGTAAAATATCATGCTAGGGCATCATCACTTGACTATGGATGTCTGCTTTCAACACTGGATAACTTCAAATTCAGATAGTTGATAAAAGTCTCTAACACTAGTCAAGCTCAGGATGAGTGTGCATGTGAATTTTGAAAGACTCACATCAAGTATAAACTTGTAAACATCAAACACATACTGAGCATTATCATTACAGTCTTCACTTGGCCATCAGATTCAGGACCATGCACAAATGTTGAGCAACTTGGACTGTTTAAACACCATAGAAGATTCGGGGTTCACTGAGATTGCTTCTACAATTTTCACCTTACCTCAATCAATAGTTTGCTGCAAACAAAATAGAAACTGTCTTCCAAAAACAAACAAAAACCAGACTTCAAATCATGTCATTCCTCATCTCTGCGGTCACTGTTCTCAACCTCAGATCACAGGCTCACAAATCAACACTGTCAAAACACTCTGGCAGCTAGAGGACCACTAAATCATATGACTGTGGTTTCATAAAAAATATGGTTTGTCTGCTGGAAAATATGTTGATGACGCCAATGCCTGATTGCTGCTGCTGAATGTATTCTCTGAACAATATAATGATGATGCCCTTCTCAGCTACAACACCTTCGTTTGGAGTGTGTCTCTGCCCACAAAATTTGAGGCCGAATAAAGTGACAGATCCCCAACCTATAGTCACGACCTCTAGGCAGCAAACTCGCCTTCTTCTTATGAAATTTACTACAGTGGAATTCGGCCTCTCTAGAGTTCGTCCTTCAACTGAGGATGACTGCTATAGAGACGTTTCTCTAAATGATAACTCCAAAATTGGGCTGCTACAGGAAAAGGAAAATATCCAGTCTTCAAGCAAAGCCAAGTAAATAATTGTTACGCCACTCAATGCAACTTCTCTAAGCCTGTAAATGATGCAAGGGACTGTCTGTGTGCCCTCCACAGAGAACTCAGCTTCCACTATTAATCCATTGAACTTCAAATTTTAGATCTGACAAAACATATCTCTCAATACTGCATAGGAATGCAAAATGATACTGCCCAAATTCCCATTATTTTTTGAAGACATCAACCTCCATTACTTTACATGGCCCACAAAACCTCAAAAGATCAGTAAGGCATTGATTAGGTATTGATAAAGTCATCTATGCTATTGCTGTTGTGAACTAAGCATGTCTCAGCATGACATTGAAGAAATGATATATCTCATTTTCATCGAGTACTGCAACCTCTGTATCACAAACAGAACAGCAAACTGGCTTGAAAACTTCATCTGTTAATTTTTCACTTGCATCTTCAGGCAGGCTGTTATCATTTCTGTTGTATCGATTCCTTGGTTTCTTACAATATTTTTTTTTTGCCACGTACTTTCTGCAGGCCTTCGCAATCTCTGGTTTTCCACAACTTTATAGTTGATCACAAACATGGGTCGGTACTGAGTTACATATATTTCATGTCAATTTGACCAATTTGGTCCTCGGCATTGGAGGAAGGGGGCTCTTCAGAATCCATTGTAGTCCACCAATTTCTCAATGAATCCTCTTGTAATTTCTGAAGATGAAAAGGAGTGTAAAAGAAAATAATCAACAGAATGCCTCCTTTAAAAAAACCCAGTCAATAGCCCACGTGTTTCCCAAAAATTTCCTTCGCTGTTCTGCTGCTCCCTCAGAGCTCCACCAAAAATTTCCATAGTGTCAAATGAGAGAACGTGAGGGGTATTTATATTAATTTTAACCTCATTTTGGGGCCGACCTGATATATAAAAAATAATTTTTAAATATGAGCCAACTTACTTTATTGGGCCAACATCACTTTTTAATTATGAGCCGACATAGCCTCATGTTGAGCTGACTTATACTTTATTGGGCCGACATCACTTTTTAATTCTGAGCCGACATAAAAAATGTTAGACTGAGCCGACATAGCCTCATGCTGAGCCGACTTATACTTTATTGGGCCGACATCACTTTTGAATTCTGAGCCGACATAAAAAATGTTAGACTGAGCCGACATAGCCTCATGCTGAGCTGACATGACCTCATTTGAAGCCAACATCTTCAAAGTCATCTTCAAAATATCCATGGGCTCCACGATGTGTTTTATCATGACATTTAACCATAAGGTAGACCATCATCATCAACCTTCTTCTAGGGCTTGAAGGACATCTTTAAGGGTTATGTTACCAAATGCCACATCATATAAATGACCCACATTGCCTTCACCATTCCTTCAAGGTTCCAAATAATTCTTCATGGGCTTCTCCAACGTTTACCAGGGCTTCAAGACCATCTCTAGGGTCTTCAGCATCATCAGCTGGGTGGTGTCATCGATGACATCAAGTCCATGTTGGCATCAATGAAAATTTCATCAACAAACTCCCCCTTTGTCATTGATGACAACAACTCATGCTCCCCCTATGAGCATGATCCCCTTTTGTCTGCATCTCTCCCTTTGTCTTCATCTCTCCCCCTTTGACATCAATGGCAAAGGGTGCCCACATACCTGTCTCTAAAATCTATGATCACTGCTAACTGCTCCCCCTGTCAATATGCACGATCCTAGGACCTATCTCTATGCGTGGAGTAACCATCCTTTCTCCTTTGAGTTCATTCTCTAGCCTCATGAACTCAAGGTGTGCTAAGGTATTTGAGAGACCTTACACTTGGCTTGCCATATGGAAGCCATCCTCCGTGCTCTGATCAGCTTCTCCTATCCGCAACTGCTCGGTATTCCTCATCCATACCTGCTTCTTGACATTTGTTCTTTGAGCATCTGTTCCTTCATTTGTACTGGCCTTCCTTGATGAGTTGTCTAGGTAACGTTTCAAGGATTTTTTCCGTGTACTCCAACAATCTTGAGCTTTGTGCCCAAGGCCACTGCAGCTATAACACCTCATCGTATGACAATGTGCAGCAATGTGACCGACACTATTGCAAGACCAACATCTGACTGAGCTGTTGGAGCTTCCAACACTTCTTTGATCAACTTCATTTCTCCATGCTTGAGAGTGTCCTTGACTGTAGATGTTTGTCTTGTGATCTTCATATCTTCTTGCTGATGTGTATGAAGTACTCCTTCTTGCTTGACTTCTTTGACTGGCACATTCATGGGCTTTGTGTCCAAACCCACTGCAGGTGTAGCATCTCAATGTGTGACATGTGGCAGCAACATGTCCAACTTGTTTACATGTCCAACATCTAATTGAGACATTGGGGCTTCCAGCCCTTCTTCTTCCATAGAACCTACAATCCATAGCCTTATGACCAAAGTTAGAACACAAATAACAATAACCATTGAAGCCATTTTCATACCTGGGTCTTGTAGTTGTTTCCTTTATCAAGTTGCTTTGATGAACAGACCTAATTCCTTGTTTCATCTTTGAACTTCCAAAATCCTTGTTGTCATGTGCAGGTGCTTGGGGAGCAGCTTTGGACGTTGATGGACGTGCTTCTGGAGTCTTCATAGACCAAGTGTCATCTTCAGATTTTTCTTTGTTCTTCTTATAACCAAGACCAGTTTTGTCGAGTGGAGATCTTTGGAAATCTAAGATCTTATCTAGGACAATTGAACTGTCCTAGAGCTTGACAGAGCTACTGTTGAACTTCTCATGATGCTTTGATTTTTCAATCTTCTTTCTGAGATTGACAATCTCAAATTCATGCTTCTGATTTGTCACTTCTTTTTCTTCCAATTGATCTCTTAATGCTTATTCTATTCTCTTGGCTTCTTCTAGTCGAGTTTTCAGATCAAGATTTGCCTCTCTTGCTTCTTCAAGTATTTTTGAATCTTTATCATGGTTCTCTAGGGTTAGATCGATCAAGTCAATCTTTAGCTTTTCTTTTTCTTCTTCCTTTTCCTTCAGCAATTTCAGCCAACCTACTCCTTCATGCTTAAGTTTCTTAAGCAACTCCTTTAGTTCAACATTCTACTTTTGGAGATTATCCATATAATCAAAAGTTGTCGTCCTAAACACCTTGTAATCAGATTGATTAAGATCAACTTTGTTCAAGAACCAATCAGCTCTGAGATCTTTGTTGCATACATAGTTTATAATTCTTTGTTTAGATTCCAACTTTGCTTCATCATCATCTACGAGAACCTTCTCAATTTCATCCCACAAGCTATCATAATCACAAGATTTCATACCTTTACTGGAGTCTTCTTCTTGTTTGAGCTCTTCCGGGGGCTTGTCTTCTGATTCCTAATTTGTCTTTTCGAGTTCTGGTCTCGCCTTCTGATAATCCCTTTCCAACTTGAACCATAGGTATTTTGCTGAAGTGTTCTCTCCTACACTTTCCTTCACTGAGCTGGGAAGTCCATCCAAGAGGAACTTCAAGGCTGTAGTGTTGTCCTTCTTTGCTTCCTTCCGTGCAGCTGTTTTTCCTTTCTTGTTTGATGGAGCGGGTGGATTGATAACAATTTCCCAAACACCAAACTTCTTCAGATAAGCCTTCATTTTGCTCCTCCAACTGAAATAATCTGCAATATCTAGTACAGGCACGTCATTGCTTGATGACTCTTTCTTTTCCTCCATTGTGTCTAAGGATATCCTTCAAGCTTGCTAGGCTCGTTACGAAGGCTGGCTCTGATACCAATTGTAGACACTGAGAGGAGGGGGGTGAATCAATGTAAAGCAATTTTTACAACTTTTCTTGACCTGTCACACTTAACTACTAATTCATCATTTCATTGTTCTACCAATCTCATAATCATTTCATATCATTCACATATCATAGCATTTGACTCATCAAGAACCATAACACAGAAGAACACCACACCATATAAATTTGTAATCTTTTTATATTAGTTTGGTTCGGCTACAACCGTTAGGTAAAATCAACACCTACTGATACATAGAGCACCTACTCTGCATCCAGGACCTTGCCTGGTTTTCTTAGACCCTGCTAAGAAGGGTTTGAGGTATCCTAACCTCAAAAGCCAGTCAATCTTGCATTTACAATTAAAGTACACTGTCATGTCAACATCATCTGTTTCTTCAATCTATTATACTGTTGGTCAATGTCGCTGATCATCTGCTCAACTCTAATCATGCTCATCTGCTCATCATCAATACTGCTCACTGTCAAGTCATCATACAGCTCCTATCACTGATTATGAATCTCTTCTCTTCATCAACACTGCTGTTGCCATTCTATGCTTGTCAACCTCTGCTGCTCATCCTCTTCACTTCTCATCAATCTTCACTGTTGATCTGCTCATCAATGCTGCTCAACCATCATCTTGTTCATCTGCTCATCATCACTACTGCTGGTCATAATCTCAATCTGTGCACATCATCCATCAATCACAGCTGCTCAATATTTCATTAGGCCTGTGTATAACACCTTGTACCAAGCATTCAGTCAAGAAAAATATCAGCAATTCACAATCTTCACAATGTCTATGTTCCAGAGCATTCTTGACCTTGTATACATTATCAAACCTGTCAAGACAATGTCTTGATCAAACTTCAATTTGCTGCCATCATAACCCCTTCATGTATTGACTGTGTAAAATATCATGCTAGGGCATCATCACTTGACTATGGATGTCTGCTTTCAACACTGGATAACTTCAAATTCAGATAGTTGATAAAAGTCTCTAACACTAGTCAAGCTCAGGATGAGTGTGCATGTGAATTTTGAAAGACTCACATCAAGTATAAACTTGTAAACATCAAACACATACTGAGCATTATCATTACAGTCTTCACTTGGCCATCAGATTCAGGACCATGCACAAATGTTGAGCAACTTGGACTGTTTAAACACCATAGAAGATTCGGGGTTCACTGAGATTGCTTCTACAATTTTCACCTTACCTCAATCAATAGTTTGCTGCAAACAAAATAGAAACTGTCTTCCAAAAACAAACAAAAACCAGACTTCAAATCATGTCATTCCTCATCTCTACGGTCACTGTTCTCAACCTCAGATCACAGGCTCACAAATCAACACTGTCAAAACACTCTGGCAGCTAGAGGACCACTAAATCATATGACTGTGGTTTCATAAAAAATATGGTTTGTCTGCTGGAAAATATGTTGATGACGCCAATGCCTGATTGCTGCTGCTGAATGTATTCTCTGAACAATATAATGATGATGCCCTTCTCAGCTACAACACCTTCGTTTGGAGTGTGTCTCTGCCCACAAAATTTGAGGCCGAATAAAGTGACAGATCCCCAACCTATAGTCACGACCTCTAGGCAGCAAACTCGCCTTCTTCTTATGAAATTTACTACAGTGGCATTCGGCCTCTCTAGAGTTCATCCTTCAACTGAGGATGACTGCTATAGAGATGTTTCTCTAAATGATAACTCCAAAATTGGGCTGCTACAGGAAAAGGAAAATATCCAGTCTTCAAGCAAAGCCAAGTAAATAATTGTTACGGCACTCAATGCAACTTCTCTAAGCTTGTAAATGATGCACAGGACTGTCTATGCGCCCTCCACAGAGAACTCAGCTTCCACTATTAATCCATTGAACTTCAAATTTTAGATCTGACAAAACATATCTCTCAATACTGCATAGGAATGCAAAATGATACTGCCCAAATTCCCATTATTTTTCGAAGACATCAACCTCCATTACTTTACATGGCCCACAAAACCTCAAAAGATCAGTAAGGCATTGATTAGGTATTGATAAAGTCATCTAAGCTATTGCTGTTGTGAAATAAGCATGTCTTGGCATGACATTGAAGAAATGATATATCTCATTTTCATCGAGTACTGAGACCTCTGTATCACAAACAGAACAGCAAACTGGCTTGAAAACTTCATCTGTTAATTTTTCACTTGCATCTTCAGGCAGGCTGTTATCATTTCTGTTGTATCGATTCCTCGGTTTCTTACAATATTTTTTTTTTGCCACGTACTTTCTGCAGGCCTTCGCAATCTCTGGTTTTCCACAACTTTACAATTGATCACAAACATGGGCCGGTACTGAGTTACATATATTTCATGTCAATTTGGCCAATTTGGTCCTCGGCATTGGAGGAAGGGGGATCTTCAGAATCCATTGTAGTCCACCAATTTCTCAATGAATCCTCTTGCAATTTCTGAAGATGAAAAGGAGTGTAAAAGAAAATAATCAACAGAATGCCTCCTTTAAAAAAACTCAGTCAATAGCGCATGTGTTTCCCAAAAATTTCCTTCATTGTTCTGCGGCTGCCTCAGAGCTCCACCAAAAATTTCCATAGTGTCAAATGAGAGCACGTGAGGGGTATTTATATTAATTTTCACCTCATTTTGGGGCTGACCCGATATATAAAAAATAATTTTTAAATATGAGCCGACTTACTTTATTGGGCCGACATCACTTTTTAATTTTGAGCCAACATAAAAAAATGTTAGACTAAGCCGACATAGCCTCATGTTGAGCCAACTTATACTTTATTGGGCCGACATCACTTTTTAATTCTGAGCCGGCATAAAAAAATGTTAGACTGAGCCGACATAGCCTCATGCTGAGCTGACTTATACTTTATTGGGCTGACATCACTTTTTAATTCTGAGCCGACATAAAAAAAATGTTAGACTGAGCTGACATAGCCTCATGTTGAGCTGACATGACCTCATTTGAAGCCGACATCTTCAAATTCATCTTCAAAATATCCATGGGCTCCACAATGTGTTTTATCATGACATTTAACCACAAGATAGACCATCATCATCAACCTTCTTCTAGGGCTTGAAGGACATGTTCAAGGGTTATGTTACCAAATGCCACATCATGTAAATGACCCACATTTCCTTCACCATTCCTTCAATGTTCCAAAGACTTCTTCATGGGCTTATACAACGTTTACCAGGGCTTCAAGACCATCTCTAGGGTCTTCAGCATCATCAGCTGGGTGGTGGCATCAATGACATCAAGTCCATGTTGGCATCAATGACAATTTCATCAACAGGTTATCTCTTTCTCGGACCATGCGGAATAATACGAGAAATGATCACTCTCTTTTCTACATAATTGAGAAGAGTATTCTTAGGCATAGGTTTATCACTTTTCCGGACCCGAGGGACTAAATTTACGGAAAAGGAACACCCAGTATGAGCTCAGTTTTCTCTTTTTCGTGCTCTGGACCTAAACATGAAAAAGATTTCGAGTGTACTTTATGTCTTTGTCATGCTCGTTAAACACTAAAGAACAAAACATCGAGTTTATTGTTGTAAGCCCCATTTCTCGTACTCAAATGGATCTTTTCGAGTGATCTTGCTTTCCTTCACACTGGTAAAATTCAAGCTATATGTTTCTCTTGAAGGAGCATTGGGTATGTGGTAATTTAACCTTTTTTGGACCTCATTGACTAAGTACAAAAAAGGTTCACCTTTTCTTCTACAGAAGTTAAGAGAGTTCTTATGTGGTATGTTTTATACTTTTTTGGCCTTAGGAGACTAAATTGGACGAAAAAGGACCCCCCTGGAGTCTTCTTTGGAGTTTTCAGACTCTCTAAATGTGAAAACACCAACTGAGCATGTACTAGTTCGGGCTCATAAAATCCACGAATCAGTGACACTATCAAGCATTATTTCCTCTTCTCTTCAAGCTTGTTAAAAAATGAAGAGAGATCCAAGTTGACTTTCTTGGACTCGTTAAAATTTAACAGGGAAGGAAAGGAAGAAGTTTTCTTTTGGTTCTCAGTTACTGGCAGCATGTCATACTTGAACAAAGCACTCTCTGTTTTTTTCGATACTCATGTCTCAGTGTTCACTTTCAGTTCAACTATTACTTTGATTTTCTACTCCTCCTCTTATCAGTTCTACCTGGGAAATCTGATCATGTCTCCTACGTGGAAGATAAGTTTAGTTGTTCTATCTATAAAGTTAAAAAGCTGCCTTGGGTCATCTTTGTGTTGTGCTCATGATTCAAGGACTTAACCCAATATCTGATCTATATCTTGATCCCATCATTGTCGTATATGTTATCACTTGTGTCTCCCTTCCTTTACCCAGTTCCTAGTCACTCTTGTGATCCGTTGGAGGATCTATTTCCTTCCTTATCACAATATGGTTCCGCATCAGCACTTCCTGATGACGAAGACCTAGAGTTTTGACGATGGTACCTCAGGATTCACTTTCATTATTGGTGAATTCCTTTGCTTCAATTGTTGATTATCACCTATTGATCGACAATCTGTTGAATCTGCTCCATGTTCGACTTCAATAACATCTATTCACATGGCTTGGATTGTACTGGTTCTTTGGGATTGTTTATGAAGTCATTAGTTTCCTATCTATGGACTAAGTTGCACAAGACTATGTTGTACCTATTTACATAGCTTCCAGATTTTTGAATACTCATCATTATTGTATATTGTGGCTTCAGTCCACCTTTGTAATATACGTGGTCTTGTACCTGTACTATATGATATATTGTAAAGGAGCTAGTGTTCCAGTATATTGAACATAGCATCCTCAGATATGACTTTGTATATGACATTATTATGTATTTGTTTCAGGTACTACCTCTGCTCCATTGGACTTCTGAGTTCCCCAAAGATAATGATTATAATGTATTTTGGCCATCGTTTCCCTCTGACCTCACACATTAGGGGGTATCTGTTATCAACCCAAATGGCACTTCTCCGTCCGAGTGCCGACACTTCATATTTTGGTACACGAAAGGACACTTTTGGATTGAAGGTTGCCTAAACACTATAGATGGGCATGACATGAGATGCATCCACCCTCCAACCAGCTTGCCATTTTATCTTTCTATGTCTGGATTGCCATACGCGACTATGTCCATTGAAACTCGCGTACATATGCGACTATGTTCTTTGACAACTTGCGTATTGTACACGACTATTATCATTGCAACCCGTGTACAGATCTGTGCGTGGGTTTCCCTTAAAGCAACTCGCGCGTCATACATGGGTTTCCAGTATTAATTGTCACGTACACATCCATTCGACATTGAAAATAATAAAACGCGATTAATGGAGATTAGTTGAGCCTTCAACATTAACCATCTCAACTGTCTCAACCTCCGCAACCTTCGAAACTGCTCTATTTTCCAAAGTGTAAATAGAGGCCTTGGGGAGGTCATTAAGAGAATCAATCTTGGAGAGAAAAGTTATGCTAGTGGTATATCTTCAGAAGTCTTTGGAGCAGTAGAACTCAGAGTCCTTTGGTTGCAGAGGAGTCCTTGTTTCAGGTCTTGGGTTGTACACTTATCTCATTCACTAATTGTTAATACGGAGAATTCTTCTTCCAACTTTGTGTTGAGTCTCTTTCATGTATCATGGTTGACGAATATATTTGATTAAGCACTTTATATATTGTTTATCTAACCTGTCACATATACATGTATAAGTTTGTACTTGGAGAATTTTCTCTTTGCAGGTGAAGGAGGTGCATCCCTGTAAGCTTTGGAGAGAAGCAGAGCCGGAGAAGACAAAGCTTGGATCAACCATCGGTAATCAGGTGAGTCCAACATATCTTCCTATTTCCTTTCTGTACTTTAAAATCTAATTGCCTGCAAGTTTTAGAAGTACGTTGGTAACCCCAAACCCTAGGTTACAAGGGTGTTTATTCCTGAATAACAGCGTGATGTAGAATGTCTCCTTTGCTGAGAGGGAGTGTTGATGTTTCTCTATGTTGCAACATCGAGCAAACATTCTCCTAGATTGCTCTTGCTGACTTGACCAAGGGGGAATGACACATTTGTTAAGATTCAATATGCTAAGATATCTAAAATTAGTATTCAATTCAATATCACAACAATAACATATACATGATAACAAAAAGAAACACAACCACAAGATAGACACAAATTAATCTTGGGAAACCCTCTAGGGGAAGAAAACCCAACAAAAATTCCTCAATATAGATGATCAAAAGTACAAAGACAAAACCCCAAGCAAGTGCTCCTTCTCCTTACAGATATCTCCCTCTCTCTCTCCTATGCAAAGTACACAAGTGTGTGTGTATCCAAATGAGGAGCACATCACTCCTATTTATACTTTATCTTCCACTTGAATTTTTCACTAACTAGGTCATGCCCAACAAACTTAACTAGGTCGACTTACCTAGGAAGACTCAAAACAATATAATATTACTTTCTAGAGGGTTCTATTTACAAGGTAAGTTTTAACTCATGACTCTGATGACCAAATACAATAATAACATCCCGACGGAGGAATAAAACATCTCCAAATAAATCACAATAATAAAATATAATAGAATATTCTTCAAAGTTACAATATTTCAACACTCCCCTGTAACGAGAAGGGTATTCTACTGACAACAGCAACATCAACTATAGGAGCAAGGAGAGAGAGAATCACCAACAACATCAAGGTGATACATTTATAAATTCCTCGTTAGATACAGATTAATCCTAGGAAACCCTATAAGGTAAGAAAACCTAGCAAAAATTTCTCAATATAGATGATCAAAAGTACAAAGACAAAACCCCAAACAAGTGCTCCTTCTCCTTGTAGATATCTCCCTCTCTCTCTCATATGTGAATTACACAAGTGTGTGTGTTTCCAAATGAGGAGCATATGACTCCTATTTATACTTTATCTTCCACTTGACTGCTTCAGTAACTAGGTTGGCCCCAACAAACTTAATTGGGTTGACTTATCTAGGAAGACTTCAAACAATATAATATTAATTTATGGAGGGTTTCTATTGACCTGACTTATAAAGGAGGTTTTACCTCATGACTCTATGATGACCAAATAAAATAATAACATCATGACAGAGGTATAAAACATCTCCGAATAAATTACAACAATAAAATACAATGGAATATTCTTCGAAGTTACAATATTTCAACACTCCCCCTTAACGAGAAGGGTATCCTATTGACAACAACAACATCAACTGTAGGAAAAAGGAGAGAGAGCATCATCAACAACATCAAGGTGATACATCTATAAATCATTGGAAGTTTTCTTCAACAACATCAACAATTATAACAGTTATCAATATATTCAGTACTGAAGCATCATCTTCTACAACACTGAGTCTTCATCTTTGATCTTCATCTTTTGCAACACTTGATCACTCGATCGTTTGCAACAACACTTGATATTTCGATTAGAAACAACATCATATGTAACAACATAACCTACACCACACATGATCCAATTACGGGTTGATTAATCCCTCTCACTTTAGGACATAATTCCAAGGATGGTGTAATCCTAACTGCATCACTGAGAAAAAATATGAGGATGACATTAGGACTAATTTCCAGGGATAATATGATCCCAAACACATCACTGAGACAAAATTCTGCAGATCACTTTAGTACTAATGTCCAGGGATGATACAATCCCAACAACATCATAGAGAGAAAAGTTTGGGGATCACTTTAGGACTAATGTCCAGGGATGATACAATCCCAACCACATCACAGAGAAAAACGTTTGTGGATCACTTTAGGAATAATGTCCAGGTATGATACAATCCCAACCACATCACGGAGACAAAAGTCTGTAAATATCTTTAGGACTAATGTACAGGGATGATACAATGCCACTGCAACATCATCATCATTGCTCCCCTTTTTGAGGAAGTTCCTTTTGAACCACACCAAGCTTGTAATGGAAGTACTCAAACTTCACTTGAGATAGAGACTTAGTCAACACATCAACAACTTTCTCATCAGTGGTCACATACTTGAGCTTTATAGCTCCCTTATGTACCATATCTTGTATGTAAAAATACCGTATTTGTATGTGGTTTGATTTTTCATGGAACACTCGGTTCTCCGTCATCTTTATACAACTCTGGTTGTCACATAGAATCATCGTGGTATCCAACTCTAGGTCAAATAGACTTGACAGTAATTTTCGAATCCATATGGCTTCACAACTAGCAGGACAAGATTCTATATACTCTGCTTCAATTGTGCTGAGAGAAACACTGGATTGCTTCTTGCTAAACCATGAGATCATAGTGGATCCCAGAAAATAACATCCACCTAAGGTGCTCTTCCTTTCTGAGACACTTCCAGCCCAATCTGCATCTGTATAACCATACAATATGTAGTCAATATCTCCAACATAGTATAGACCAAAGTCTATCGTACCTTTCAGGTACCTCATCACATGCTTTGCAGCTACCAGGTGAACACGTCTAGGATCAACTAGATAGTGACTCAGGGTATTCACATCAAGGCACATATCTGGCCCGGTATTAGTCAGATACATCAATGTCCCAATAATTTGTCTGTACTGAGTCACATCGACTAGCTCTGATGATTCATCAGCTAACAGCTTCAAGTTGGTATCCATGGGTGTGGCCATGGATTTATATTACAACATATCAAATATTTTTATGATTTCCATAGCATACTTTCCCTGGTTGAGAAATACTCTTTTTGGGTTCTTCCATACTTCTAGAACTAGAAAATAGTGCATCAATCCAAAGTCTTTCATCTCAAATTCTTCAACGATCTTCTTCTATCACTCTATAATCTACAACTCATATCCTTTCAGAAATAAATCATCCACATACATCAATAATATGATAGGTTCATCATCCATAACCTTAAATTAAAGGTTAGGGTCAAATTTTGTTTTGGTAAATCCCAAGCTCGTAAAAAAACGATTTATCCTTCCATACCAAGATCTAGGATCTTGCTTCAATCCATACAGAGCATTTTTCAACTTGCATATGTCATGAGTTCGTCTGTCTTCAACTCAAATCCCTGTGGTTTTTCTATGCACACTTCTTCCTCAATAACACCATTAAGGAAAGTTGTCTTCGCATCCATCTGGTGTAAACTCTACTTCATCATGGATGCAAGTGCCATGATGGTTCTAATGGAAGTGTACCTTTATATTAACACAAATGTCTTTTCATAATCAATTCCCTCTTTATGAGAGAATCCTCTAGGCACAAACCTTTCCTTGTATTTCTCAATACGTCCATCAACTGCATGATTTATCTTGTAGATCCACTTGGAAGATACCACACTTTTTCCTTCTGGTTTGGGAACTAGATCCTAAACATCATTATTCATTATTGATTGGTATTCTTTCTTCATTTCTTCTACCCGTTATTTCTTCTGCATAGCTTCTTTCTTTCGTCATTGATTCTACCCATTATCTCTTTTGATTGGTATTCTTTCGTCATTGCTTCGTCATTTTCTTCTATCCATTATTTCGTGTTGAACTGGTAGGTTTTTGATCTACAAGATCACACATCAAAACCACATAATTGGAAAATGGCTTTGGCTTCTTGCTTACTTTTGTGGGTCCTTCTAGAGCTCCATACTTCTTTTCTTCTTGTATAATTTCTCTTTCCCAAGTAGGCTTTCTCTTTCCTAACATATTCATCATGGGAGGTTCTTGAGGTTCTAGCATATCATGGTCTTTTGGTGTTTCATCTTTGAGGGAGGGTGAAAGTTCTACATTTTTGGGAGGTACATATTCTTCATATACTTCTTCATGTTGGCACTTTCTGGATCTCTTGAGAGCTGCTTCTTCGTCAAATGTTACATCTCTACTAATCTCCATGTGATGGAATCCTGGAATGTATATTCTAGAGGTTTTGGATAATTCACAGTATCCAACAAGTATTCCCTTTTTTTCGAAAGGATTCAAATGTCTTTGAAGTATATTATCCACCATTGTCTATTCTGAGTATCTTTATTCTTCTTTTTGAATGATTCTCTATCAAGGATTTGAATTCCTTGAATTTTCCAAATACTTCATCCTTTTCTTTCAAGAAATATATCCATGTCTTTCTTGAAGTCATTAATAAATTTAACATAATATTCATAACCACTCAAATATGTGGAGAGCATTGGACCACATACATCTAAATGGATTAATTCCAACGTACCTTTAGTCTTTGTATCACTCTTCGGAAATGGATTCTTGGTATTCTTTCCTTTTGCACATCCTTTGCAAATGCCTTCAGGATTGATCTTCAATTCTAGTAAACCTATTACTACTTTTCTCACATGGGGTAGTTCTTTGTAGTTGATGTGATAAAGCCTCCTATTTCATAATTCACTTGCGCTACTGGCCTCATGAACAAGGGTTGTTTATGAATGTCCCTTGAGTTTATATAAGCCTCCTTCTTCTTCACCAATGACAACTGCATCTTAAATTGATTTTCCTTTGGTCCACATAAGTACTTGTCCATCTATGAATGAAACCCTATATCCTTTATTATCTAATTCTTGGATAGAAAGCAAGTTCTTCTTCAAACCTGGTACATATAAGACTTCCTTCATCTTCATGGGGGTTCCAAAATCAATCGTGTAGCTTGCTTCACCAATTCCTTTGATAGGATATTGATAGTCATCTCCTAATGATACATTCTGAGGAGAGTTCTTCTCTTCAAGTTTTGACAGATTTTTCTTTTGTCCCATCATGTTCTTTGAAGCACCACTATCAATAAGCCATGTATCATCTCCTAGTGTCACAGACCCAGAGAGTAACGAGAATAATACATACTCTTATGCATCTTCTTATTTTTCTTATTTTCTTCAAGGTCCTTCTTCCTCTTCTTCTTCATATTCATCTTCAGCTAGGTGTGGAATATGTATTTTGTTGTTGTTCCTCTTCATGTATTCTTATTTCTTCAATGGAAAATTTCTGGCAATGTGTCCAAGCTTGTCACAATTGAAACATTGAAAGTTGGAGTAGTTTCTTCTTGCATTGTTTGCTCTTGTCCTTTGGAACTTCTTGGGAGGTTGAGACTCCTTGTGGATTTCCTTCTTGAAGTTAGATTGACTTCTTCCTCTATTGGTATGGGTTTCTAGGGATTGATCATCATCTTTAAGTAGATCTTCTCTATTGGCTACTCTAGCCTCCTCTTGGATGCAACCTTTCCATACAATGTCGAATTTCATGCTTTCCTTTCTGGAACACATAGCCTGGATGAATGAATCCCAAGGTCTAGTGAGACCATTGATATCAGTCATAACTAGCTCATCTTCATGAAGGGAGTCTCCAATGGCTTCTAGTTTATCCTTAAATTGGGATACACTTGTGAAGTAGTCTTGAATGTATTCTCCTTGGCACATCTTGGTACCCTTCAATTGAGTTCTCAAATTCATATCTCTATTGATGTTCCTTCCTTCATACATTCTGGGTAGGGAATCATACATCTCCTTTAGGTACTTCTTGGATGACACTTGAGGAATCAAGTGATATTTTATAGAATCAACAATGATCCTCATTTCCCTAATCAGGTCCTTCGTGTGCTTCTCCTTAGTTTCATCCTCTTCAAGTTCTGCAACTTCTTCCTTGATGTATTTGGAAACATCATTCTCTTCAAGAATGAGGCCAATCCTATATTTCCATGCTCATAAATTCTCTATGCCTTCTACCTTATCCTCAAGCTTAGTGCTTAGGGCCATCTTATCCAGGACGTCACCAAAAAATGAAATTTCTCAAAATGAAAAAATGGCCTTACTAGGAGATGCGCTTGACTGGGGAGAATTGATTGGTACACCTGGTTTCTGTAGATTCCAAATTTTCACCTCTCAAAACTAACTTGCAAAATTTTGATCTGTAGTTTTTGCAGTTTTTTAGTCCAAAGTCAAATTAGGGTTTGAATTTCCCGTAGATCGACCCACTCAAAAATTTCAATCTAGGGCTCAATAGATGCACCATAGGGAGGCAAAAATTTCTATGTAATCATATTTCCAAAATTCCAACTTTGACATAAACCCTAATTTCTTGTCAGAGGGAGAAGAGAGAGAGAGAGAGTTTCACCTTGTGAAAGTTTAGTTATCTAGGCTAGAGTCTGATACCATGTTAAGATTCAATATGTTAAGATCGATAAAATTAGTATTCAATTCAATTTCACAATAGCATAAACAGGATCATTGAAAGAAACACAATCACAATATAGACACAGGTTTATCCTGGGAAACCATCTAGGGGAAGAAAACCCAACAAAATTTTCTCAATATAGATTATCAAAAGTAAAAAGACAAAACCCCAAAAAGTGATCCTTCTCCTTGTAGATATATCCCTCTCTCTCTCTCTCTCCTAGATGAATTACACAAGTGTGTGTGTGTGTCCAAATGAGGAGCACATCACTTTATACTTTATCTTCCACTTGACTTTTTCACTAACTAGGTCGGCCCCAACAAACTTAACTGGGTCAACTTACCCAGGAAGATGCAAAACAATATAATATTACTTTCTGGAGGGTTTTACTGACCCGAATTACAAGGGAGGTTTTACCTTATGGCTCTATGATAACCAAATACAATAATAACATCTAAACAGAGGAATAAAACATCTCTGAATAAATTACAATAATAAAATACAATATAATATTCTTTGAATTTACAATATTTCAACAACATTCACTCACGAGGATATGCTAGTATTGAATGGACTTGGAAGGTGAAGTTAGAGAATTAGTCACATGGCTATGCTAGTGGTGATTGAACCCAGGGTGCTCTTGCATTGTCTCCTCTAGAACAGAGTGATCTATTCTATATTAGAATGTTTGACTTGTTTATTTTATAGGGACTTTCATCCCCTTGTGGAATATACAAGTCTAGTCTAATGTTGAATTTGACATAAGCTCTAAGAAGTGACTCGGAATTATTATAGTGGGTCAAATATACATTAGATATCTGTGGGTGAATAGATGTGCTTGCGAGGAGATGAACATAAATAAGGACAACTTTTCTATGATGAATAAATAACCAAGAATCTAGGTCAGCCATTTAAGAAGTCCCAAATAGCATTGAAGAACTTCCAAAGAAGATTGAAGACAAAAAAATGTCGTCCTAAAAGAAAGTGATGGATCACGTCATGTCACTGAGAGGGGGGGAGTGAATCAGTGACACAACTTGTAAATCATTTTATTTTACTTAGTTAATTATGGTTTGCAGATATGACAACAAATTTGAACACAACGATTTCTCATGGAACCCAATTGGGAAAAACCACCAACACTTTTCTATTAACTACAAAATTTGTTTTAAAATTTACAATAGAAGGGAGATGTTTTCTTCCTCTTTATATCAACACCCACTGATCAGGATGCACCCATGCCCCTATTTAGTCAGATACAACTAACAAGGAAGCACCTACACCCCTGCAAGAACCAACTTGCCCTAACTCCTCCCAGCCACCCTTTGTTCATCAATCTGGAAATGAGATATTCAGTCCCATGGAAATATTATGTGTTATACTCTGAATATCATGATTGCTGCTCTACTATAATCACACATTCTTCTTCACATCTCAAAAGACTTATAAATGTCTTCAACACAACTCTCTATCAAACAACACACCTTTTTATAAACACCACCTTTTTATTTACAACCTAATCACCTTTGATTTTTAATAACATAGTTATTAATCCAATTGTTGAACATCTGGAAATGGTAATATTCAATTTATTCAACATTTATGGCTTTATTTTAATATCCTCTGCTATCTTCTTTGTGTGATCCACCTTCGCCATGAACTTTGTCATTTTACAGAAATCATGACAATGTGAGAGCTTTGGTGTTGTGTGGGGGTATTACTGAACACGTCGAATCTCCAGTTTTATCATTCCGTTATATCTTCTGATAAATTAGTAGTCTCGACATTCTGATGTATATTTAATTGGTAGCGAACTTGGTGATCCTCCAGACTTGGAATTATGCCAAGGAATCCAATAAAAATGGAAGTATCACTACCAACCGAAATAGGGAACGCACCTAATCCAACGATCACTTCATATGACCATTGTGTCAACATATATATACAAAAAATATTAATCCAAAGGATGAGATCATCTCCTCGGTAAATCAACGAATGTTGTCATTTCTTCCAAAAAGGTAGGGGGCCTGAAAGGTCATCCCGAGCTCCAGGATGGTGATCCTCATTTGAGGTCCAAGCACTTAGAGCCTCCACCATACCTTTGCACTACGCATTGATTAACCATAGTGAGGTTGGCCTTTATAAACTCAATTGAACCTTCCTCACTTCCAATGTGGGATAAAATGTGTTACCAAATTTGGTCACTTGGGGTCCGAATCAGTTTCAGATCCTACAAGGAAACATTGATTCAGAGATTCGAATCGGAATCTGTAGAATTTGGTAAATGTTTTTGGGGGACACGAATATGATTTAGGATCCGTTTCAGAGGAATATGGATCCGGTTCCGGAGAGAGAATATTCGTTTCCTGGAGAGATGGAATCAGTTCCTGTTGAAGGAACCATCTCCAAAATTTTGAGATATGGTTCCTTCAAGGGAAACTGAATCCTTAAAACCAACAAAAACAAATTAAAAAATAAAAAAAAATCAATAGCTCGGGAGGAAACTTACCTGGGCCCCACCGCGACTCCCAACCGCTGCTAAAACCCTTGGAAATGGCCTCATTCGATATCATGATTTGAAGAAGGATCTTGATGCTTGGCAGTTGACTAGTCCTCCACTATGAAGGAGCTACACACAACAAGGAGCCGAGGGTGTCTGCACTGACTGCAACTAGTATGTACCCCCTGCATTTAGCTTTTTAAGTTTTTTTTTTTTTGGGTGTATGTAATGCACAACAAATAAAATTATTATGCGTGATTGCTAGCAAGCATGCAGAACAATTTTACTTGTTGTGCATAGTAAGTAAATTTGTTGTACGTGCTTGCTAGCATAGAGAGCACAAACTGATGTGTATGCTATCAAGCACGCACAACAATTTTACTTGTTGTGTACACAACAAGTAAAATTGTTGTGCATTCTTGCTGGCATACACAATACAAATTGTTGTGTATGATAGTAAGCACAAAAAGCTTGACTGGCACTAGCCAGTGCTGTGTTTTTTAAAAAAATTGCAAGTATTTATATTATTAAATTTTTTATATCAGTGCACTAACAGAGACATATTTACAAAACATTGTACAGTGAAAGACTAAAAGTTGAAAGAGTAAACAACAAGTGACTAAACTAGAAATGGAGTCACATCAAGCAGTTCAATCTAGGGGAGGGAGAGGAACTGGAACTCAACAAACCCGGAACGTGCAACAACAAACATTACCAGAATACTTTGTTGACTCTCCCCTGTGGAAGTACGTGACCAATATTGGGACAAAAGAAAGAAACAAAGGTGGTGGAAGCTGCTTGTGGAACTGCAATAGGTGCAAAATTAATTTTATAGGGTCATACATGAGGGTTAAGGCCCATTTTCTTTGTCTGGAAGGTGATCATGGAGTTCACAACTGCAAAAACATCACCCAAAAAGATTTGGAGGGATTTCAAGAAGAGCAAGATACTGCAGATATGGACAAGGAAGAAAGTTGGAGTTTAATACAACCGTCTTTCTCAAAAAGGGGAAATGAATTTCCCTTGATTGTTGAAGAAGCCCGCAAGAGACAAAACATTGGACCCTTGACCAAAATGTTTGACATTGGAGGGAGGGATGAGACAGATAGTAGAGTTTCAAGAGACATATATGCATGTGGATTGTCCTTCAATGTTGTGTGGTCTCCATATTGTAAATACATGCTAAGGGCAGTGAATGAGGCCCCTAGGGGTTTCATGGGACCAAACTTTGAAAATGTGCGCACTCGCCTTTTATGGAAGGAGAAATTGCTTATGGAAAACATTTTGGCACCGGTTAGTTCCTCTTGGAGTGGTAATGGTGTCTCCATTATATCTGATGGTTCGACTGATACAACCAATAAGCCATTGGTGAACATTATTGTCATGTATCATGTAGGCCCATACTTCTTGAGGGAAATAGATGCTTCAGGGGAGAAGAATATTGTTGAATGGATGAAAAAAAATCAGAATGAATTGAGTATGTGGGGCCTTCAAATACTGTGCAAGTTATAACAGATAATGCATGCTCATGCAAAGCAGCTAGGGCAATTATTGAGGCAACGCATGGCCATATTTTTTGGACACCTTATGTGGTCCATAGTTTAACTCTTTCTTTTAAATCCATTGTTACTGAAGTTGAATGGATGAAAAAACTAACCACCAACATGCACAAGCTATGTACAGGAATTTGCTAGAATCCAACTTCATAAGGTTGGAGAAACCATATTTTCATCACATTACATAATGATCAAGCATTTAGTATATATGAGGGACGCATTGTACTCTATGGTTGTTAGTCCACAGAGGCAGACATGGAAACAAAGTAATGTGGGTTAGAGGTATGATTCTTGATGAGGCTTGGTGGGTTTAGGCTGAGCTTTTTTTTTCCATAATGGAGCCACTTGTTGATTTGCTAAGACTTTGTGATTCAGATTTTCCTATGTTGGGTGAGATCTATGAGGGAACTGACCATATGCTGGAAATAATTCAAGAGATTCTTGAAGAGAAGGACCCTATTTTGTTTGGCTCCATAAAAGACATCATCATTAGTAGATGGAACAAATACAATACCAATATACATGCTTTAGCTTATTCCTTAAATCTAACGGTACTATGATGAGGTCTACTTGGCTAAATTTGGGGGTAAGAGGAATGCTCCACACAAAGACAATGAGGTGGCCAATGGTTTTAGAGCAGCTATTTCAAAGATTTTCTATTATCAGTTGGAGCTTGCAGAGTTAAAGAACCATTTTACTTCATTCATCATAGGGAGTGGTGAATTTGGAAATGTAAATGAATTAGCTGATAGAGGAACTATGACACCTCTTGCATGGTGGGGGTATTATGGTGCCCAAGATCCAGAGTTATAGACCCTTGCATCTAGAGCTCTTTCATAAGTTTGTAGTTCTTTAGCAGTAGAGAGAAACTAGAGCACTTATGGGTTCATCCATTCGGTCAAGAGAAACAGGATTCAATCAACAAAGGAAGAAGATCTTGTGTACATTCACTCAAATCTTCTCCTCATCTCTCGAGTGAAGACATATTATAGCGAGGGTCCTTGGAATTTATGGGATGTTAATATTGAGGATGAAAATTTGGATACCTCTAAATGCTTGATGGCCAACCTCTCTTTGGTTGATTCTACAGATCCTTTTGTTGTTGGGGATTTAGATGAGGAAGAGGCACCCATGCCTAGTACTAGCTCGACTGTGCCAGGGTCTTCTTCTTTTGTTGTTGGTGGGAAGAGCAGTAGTTGTATGGAACCCACTCCCCATGCTACTTCATATCACTAGTCTAGGGATTTAGGAGTTGTTCCATTAGAGGACGTGGACTAAGATGACTATCCATCAGATTAGTTTATCTCATTGAGTCACTCTTTATTTCCAGATTTATAGTTTACATTTTGATTTCAGTGTTTCACAGTTACACTTTACTATTTTTCATTTCAGACTTGTAGATCTCTATTGATAAGCTCACTTTTTCTATTTTGAAGAACTATAGCCTTGAATTGTGAGTCGTGACTCTTTCATATTTATTATTTACCATTACCACGTTGAAACTTGGCATTATATGATAATATCAGTATAACATTTGTGACTTTTCATTATCATTATTTTTATTTATTTTTATGAACTTATGACAACTGTTATTTGATCGTAATGTTAATGACAACTATTATTGTATGAAATTCAATTTCATTTCAAATCTGAAAATTATATGTATGATTCTACGAATCTATGGTGTTTCATGTTATGAATACGATGTATGATCATGTTGCAACTTTGAATATATGATGTAAATGTTAAATCAAAATGTATCAGTATGATCAATATCATTGATATAAATTATATTTATGATTTATGAATCAATGAATCTATGATGCATTGATGCTAATTATAATTTGGTGCTTTTAAGTTGTATCCTGTAAGTTGTAGGTTGTAAGGTTGTAGCGTGTAGGATGTATGCGATTTTAATTTGTGATTTTTTTATAAAATTATAGATTTAAAATTAAAATTTTTAATTTTTAAATATATATATATATACTATAAAAAAATAGGGAACTTAGGGTTCTGAATCCCTGATTCCTAATTTTGGATAAATGTTGAATCCCGTATCCGACTCTTCAACCGATTCCGATCACACCCACGGTTCATGTAACCTTAGGGATAAATCACACTGAATGAGTTAATCAGCACCATTGATTACTTGATCGGATGGTTGCTAAGTCTTCGTAATGGATTTTGTTGCAAATATTCATCTCCTCTGCTTCTTGCATCGATCGACCACTACCCATCAAACTTCCATGATAGCCATTGCTTTTTACCAGAGATAGGCCATGCTTCATATCACAGAGATATCCATTGATACCATCAAATACTCTATTTTTTGGATATGATTGGATTTGTATTACAACATAGATATTTCGATCTTTAACTCAACCATCATCTTGTTGTTTCATTTAGTTCTTCTATCATGGCCTGCCACCATCATGAGCAGCTTCATATTGTCCTACTTCAATGATGTCATGCAATGCAAAAATTTATTCAGGAGACCCACTTTTGATTCTTTGATCATGGAAAATGAGACTGCTTATGGATAACCTACTTCCAGGTATGCCAAGCATAGAGAAATCTCCATCTTGGTCTTCTCATTACTATGATCAACATGCATTTCTTATTTATCAATGCCAACCATCTGCTTTGTCATCATACTACCTCCTCAATGGCTCTATCAACATAGACATGCCATCATATTCACCATAATATCAACACATATGAAATGTATGCAACATAGTATCCCTATTCTAGTCATGATTATAAAATAAAGTCAATATTTTCAATGCCATCAATGCCTATTATTATCATCGCAAATCCATTGTCAATGCCAATGTCATCAATGCCAACTTGTATTGCCATATTGCCAACCTGTATTTCCATATTGCTAACAGAAAGAACAAATCCTCCCCAACAAAAGGAAAAGTTGACCCCATCGAGGAAAAAGTCAAGTGAACTGAAGAATATAAATAAAGTGCTCCAACAATTCATTTCCACACATTATCCGACATCTTTTCTTCTACACAAGGGCACAGTTTCAAAAGAGGGGTATTGAAGATCGAAAGGAGTAATTTTGGGGTTTCTTATTGTCTCTAGAAGATTCACTACCTTGACTAGGGTTTCTTGTGAAGGGAGAACCTATTTCTTCCTTCTATGATCCGGGATTCAACGGCTCAGAGAGCTTCCTCCTAGATCAACAGTGTGGAAATAAGTAGCAGGGTGAAGATCAGGAAGTAGAAATACAAAGAAGAAATTGATCATGAGAAGTGAAGTTTCGGGTTCCACTTTCCTCTAGATCGATGGTTTGGTTCATTTCCGCCAAGGATCAACGACTTAGAAAGAAAAAGCGGGAGCAAAAAATTGAAAGTGGAAAATTCAGTTTCTCATGCCACAATAAGTTAAACTTCCACTTTCCACTTTCCAGACAAGTGCGGGGGCGGAAAGGTAGAAGCGGAAAGGATAAAGTTTCGACCATAGAAAATGGAGGATGTAATTTCTATTTTCCACTTTTCGGAAAATTGCGGAGGCAGAAAGACGAAGGCGGAAGGCTTGAAAAAGAAGAATTTTGGTCATAAAGAGAGCAGGATTTCTCTTTCTGTAGACTCCATATTGACAATCGATAATGGGTCTTTCTAATATCAACGCTGGATATTGTTTTCATTGTTTAAAGACGTCGAGATGAAGAAAAGCATTGCAGACTGTCATTTTCGAAAAGTGGATATGGGTTCTAGTTGTCAGTTTTTCCATTTTGATCCACCATGCGCATCTCAGCGTGGTTTCCTTCTTTTGTTTTTGTGATCATGGTGAATCCACCAGACCATAGTCTGTTAGGATTTAATGTGTGTAGTTTTGATTCCCAATTTTGTTTCACTGAATCTGGCTTTGTTTTGAGGTTGGTTTCGGGAGCATGTTTACATATAAATATACCGTCGAAAGAGGAAGAAGGGTTTGGAACTTTCATTCAGAAAGCGTTCTGCTCTTGGTTTTTGCATCTTTGTAAATTTTCTTGGAAACATTCTTCTACATTTATGAGATTCATCATGGTGTTCTACATTCAATTTGTTTTCCTATTGCTTCATGTTCATTTATGTGATTTTCTATTAATGCGCTCTAGTTTCATATAAGGAATTCGTTTAAGTAAGCACTCCTTGTATCAGATGTTGCATTTGTGACGGGTTATGGTGGTTGTTATGGAATTCACTCTCTGTTAAGTGCTATGTATCAGTTATTAGCCTTTAATGTCATTGCTGCTAAAGGTGGTGCAAGATATTCACTCACAAATAGGTGCCTCTTGCTTCACTGGGCTTCTTCCTCTTTCTCCTATCACCCGTTCAAGATATTTGGTTGTTTGTGACACCTAATTTGCCTCATAATACTAGGGAAATTCCCCTCTCATTTTCACTGTAATACCCTTGATTTATTAAGCATTTAAATCCATTTCCCAATGAGTATTCCTGTCTATCAGTTTTACCATCTTTAAATATGAAAACACCTTGTTCCCATCAGAATCTAGCCTTCTAACTACTTGATTAAAGCTAAATGTATATGTAAATTTGTTTCTGTGACAAAAAGAGAGCCATCTCTGACTGTAAGGGTAGACTATAGTATAAATATTGGTTTGAAATGGTTACCCCTGTGACTTCCTACCGCAACCATAGGAAAATTACAGGGTTCTAACATCTTGGTGCCATTTCTGGGGTACGAAAGAGAAAATCATCCCTGGGAAGAACGAAATCATCCTAGCTCTATGATCGGATTGAAAAGACGGCCGTAGGCACACAACTGGTTGTACATGCTCTAACAAATCCATACAAATTTTAAAGGTGACTCCACTAGGAAATACTAGAGACCAGAAGAACCCACACGAGGAGGAACCATGATGCAGAATCCTTTGAAGAAATATTTGATCCGAAGGGCCAATAGGATGCAGAGGTTAGCCAGAAATCTCTCCTTCCCTGTTGAAGGTGCTATTGTTGTTAGCGATATATCTGAACATTGTAACGAGGAGTTTGGACTAACCTTCCCTAGAACTAAATATGAGTTTATCCTCTTCGACTTAGTTTATGATACCTCTGCGTTTGATTTTCCCCGCATTTCCTGGTCACCCCTGACCTCCGGTTCTCTAAGCGAGGATTTTCGACACCTACCAGACCCAAAGTGACCTACACTTACTGTTGATTTAACCCTTCTAAATTCCACTGTCATAAGGAAATTTGTTGTCACCTCTTTGTCTCCCACTGCTTCAAAACAAAATCAGCATTCATCTTCTAGTCATGCAACCCCTCACAGCTCATCAATTTATGTTCCACCAGTTTTAACCCCCCCTGTAAACCCTATTATAGCTCCAAGGATGGAAAATAGGTTTTCCCCTTTACAAATTTCTATTGTTCTCCATGACCTCCCTTTGGGATACTCCCAAAGGCTTAAGTAATTCAATGGGGAAAGGGGGTATTCAGTTGAGGAGAACTTGGGATGGTTCTTGGATTGGATAGACCTGGAGGAAGTGGATCATGATGATGTTAAGGTCAGACTGTTTGCTCAAGTTCTGGATGGAGAATTGGGAAGCTGACTCCTCCATAAATATCAATCCTTTGAAGACGCTTTCAAGGACAAGTGGGAAGACCAGAAGAACCCTAAGCAATATCTCTCTCAATATCATTCCATGACAAGGAGGGAGAGCGAATATGTCCAAGATTTCTCTGATAGGTTTATGAAGGTGTACAATTCCATCCCTACCCAATTCAAACCTCCCATTTGTTCGTCCCAACTCCACTATGGTGAAGCCTTTGATAGTGATTTCACCCTATGTCTAAGTGAAAGGAGATCAACCTCCTTGGCAAGCATGATGAAATACACCATAGAGGTGGACGTAAAATTGACCACTGCAAGGAAGAAGAAAAGGGATGAAGGAGAATGGAAAAGGGAGGAGGGAGAATGGAGAAGAGAGGAGGGAGAAAGAGGGGAGAGAAGAAAAGACAAAGAACCTGCACAACCCTCTACCTCTAGCTCACAAGAGGATAGAATAGACATGATTTTGAGAACCATGGAAAGAATGATGGAGAGAATAATTGTGTATGGTAGACCACATCCCAGGGAAAATTAGGAGCAGCAGAACAGGAACCCGAATGCCAGAAGGCCTTCAATTCCCCAAAATAGGAAAAGGGACCATAGAAACCCTCCTGATCCACCTGTCAGGCCTCCATTTCAAGAAAATTATGTGGATATGGATGGTGAAAATCTCGTTGAATATGAGATCCATCAACTGGACACCGACTCACCCCCCACCTTCCTGGCCAAACAGGAACTTGATAAGGCTTGTATTGAAAGGGGAGATATTCATGCTGGGGAAAGATATGACTTCAAGAGTGGATACCAACTTTTTGTCATGGAGGAACAAAGACAAATTTTCCTGAGGAACAAAGATGTTCCTGCGGTACAAAATAAAGAGGTTGTAGACATAGCCTCTAGAAATAGACCGAAGAACATTCCACTTCCTAAGGACCCCTCCACGAGTGTTCCAGAGCCAAAAGGGAAGGAGAAAAAGGATGACAATCCGAGGAGCTCATATCAGGGGAAGAATTCTTCCATTCTTGAGGCTAAAATTGCAAAGATAAAAATATTTGTCCCCCTCACTAAACTGTTAAAAAATTCAGAATATCATTGAAAAATTTCCACAGTTTTAAATCCTTTTGGAGAAATCTCTACCATATTTGATAGCCTAAATCTGCAAGATGATAACCCCACCTTCCTTTTTGGAACCTATGTAGAAGAGTCTGCTGATGAAGATACCCCCCCTTTAACTTTGAATTATTCTTACAAGATTGTTTTTTACTACACGAACAATGAAGCAGAATACAAGGCTATGATATTAGCGATTATAGCCTTGAAGGAGATCTAAGTCAAGAGGGTAGTGTTACATGAGGATTTTGAGCTAATAATTAAAACAAATGATTGCTGAGTATCAGGCCAGGCATCCTAGGATGAGAAGCTACCAAAATGATGCCCAGGATATCATTGAATGCTTTGAAGAATACAGTTTTAATATGATGTCCAGAGTACAAAATTGCATAGCTAATTCCTTGGCCACTTCTGCAGCATCTTTCAAAGTCCCTATGCACCCTGTTGGGAAATACGATATTGAGGTCAGGAACATGCCTTATGTCCCTGATAACGTAAAAAACTGACACATTTTTTAAGATGACAAACACATCCAAAAGTTCCTCGCTCTCACTAAGGAGTTTGATGGACTGGGTATTGGTGAAGAAAATGAGCTTCTGGATAAGGTTACTATTACTCAAGAAAATTTGCAAATCTAGGCTACTGTTCCTGAATAAATGCACCGAGAGGAGGAGGTCACTCCTATTGAAGATGGTGATGCTAGTGAAACTAAGGAGGTTGGGAGCCAGAATTGCAGGAGGTTTGGGAGCCAGAATTGCAGGAGGTTGAGGGTCAGCAGGAATATGTGAACAACATATGTGGAAAGGAGATTTTGCAGCTGAAAAGTAATTCCATCCCAGGGGTTTAGTTCCTCTAGAGAAAATTTTTGATCCCAATGATGTGGCTAAAGATCCTCAACTGGTCCCAAGCTGTGAGGATGTAAATATCGAGACAGAAGAGCAACCTAAGATCATGAAAATAGCAAGGACCCTTTCACCTGAAGCCAAGCAAAAGTACATCTCTTTGTTGAAGGAATATTCAAGCGTGTTTTCTTGGAGCTACAAGAACATTAAGGCTTATGATACAAGTAGCCTCTAGCATACCATACCAATCAAGAAGGATGAGATGTCGTTCAAACATAATCCGAGAAGGATGAATCCCAAGATGCTTCTCCTAGTAGAAAAAGAGATAAAGAAGTTATTTGAGGTTAAAATTTTTATGGCCCTCAGGTTCTCACGTTGGGTGGTTGTGGAAATTGAACCTAGGAGTTAGAACAATTACACTCACAAAAATTGCCAATTACACATGCAAATTACACACAAAGGAGACTAAATATGGAGCTGAACACTAATCTGTATTGAATAAGTGTACAATATCCAATCCTGTGAAGTCATAGGCCGCCACAATAAATAATTACATGAGAGATTCAAATGCATAAGGATTCCATTCGAATTTGGTCAAAAGCAGGCTTACTAAATCTAAGCAAATCCCCCATAGGTGCATAAAGTAGTTTCCAAGTTTGTCTAGGACCTCACGAATTGAAAAAATCAATTAGGCAAGATAATAGATGATGGAAGGACAACTCATACATGATTTTCTTAGGAAAAAAGAGTAGAGGATGATGAGGACAAAAAACAAGTTAACTTCACCTAGTCAAACTTTCCCAATTGCCTTAAAACTTAGCAAAAGCAGGCAATAAAGCAGAAAAAGCAGACATGCACTAGGAAGGCCAGGAATAAAGCAAATTTGATTCCAAGTGGTTTCCCAAGTGCTCCATGACTCAAATTTAGCAAGTTTGACCACTTTGGATGTGTGGAGGACAACTTGCATAAGGTGGAATATGGAAACTAGGCAAATAAGACAAAAAATGGATTAATTAATGTCTAAGGTAGCTAACTATGGGTTGATTATTCTAACACCCCCCTTTAAGCCTGACTTATGAGTAAAATATCAGAAAATTATAGGGCTTAGCAACAAGGCTTAGTCACCCTTTACATATTGCATGTCCATTTAACCAAGGAAAGAGGAAAAAACCCAGTGGGAAAAATCCTCCCTTAAACATGGACGGTAAAACAAAATTTGAAAATATTGTCATCACTCATGCTTCACAGCATGATCAGAAATCCCCAGTAGTGATTTGAGATTGCTGAATGTCTTCTCACAAAAAACTTTGGTGAAGATATTTGCTACTTGTTCTGAAGATGAACAGAAGAGTAGGTGAATGGTGCCATCATGCTCAAGTTGTTTGATGTAGTGCATATGGATCTCAATGTGTTTTGTTCTTTGTCTCTGAACTGGATCATTGCAGATTCAAATGGTACTCTCATTATCACAATATATAGTAGTTGAGTATTCTGATTCGAAGCCACACTCACCAAGTAACCCCTGCAACCATAAACATTGAGTTGCTGCATTTACAACTCCTCTGTACTCTGCTTCTGTAGATGAGAGTGCAATGGCACTCTGTTTCTTGCTTGACCAGCTAATTGGTCCTTCAGCAAGCATGAAAACATATCCTGATGTTGACTTTCGATCTGTGTTGTCACCTGCCCAATCACTGTCAGTAAACCCAATCAAATCAAGTTCATATTTAGCTTTGTAGAAGATCCCATGAGTCCTTGTTCCCTGAACAAAGTTAAGGATCATTTTGGCTACTCTCCAATGGATCTCATGAGGCTGATCCATGTATCTTGAAGCCACACTTATTGCATAAGAAATATCAGGTCGAGTATGTGTAAGATACAACAAACACCCAATCAGTTGCCTATACAATGTATTATTTACCATAGGTGAAGAATCTGCTTCTTCAAGCTTAAATCCTGAAAGGAAGGGAGTCTTGCTGGGCTTGCAGTCCTTCATGTTGAATTTTTTCAGCAAATCCAAGGCATACTTGGACTAATGCAATTTGATTCCATGTTTGTTTTGAGCAATCTCGAGCCCCAAGAATTGGCTCAATAATCCCAAATCAGTCATTGAGAATGCATGGTTCATTGCATCCTTCAAGGAGGCAATTTCATCCTTTGAGCTTCCTGTAATGAGAGGGTCATCAACATACAAGACAATAATCATTAATGAACCATGAATCAGCTTCAAATAGAAATTTGGATCTGACTTGCATCGAACATAATTCAGTGATAGTAGAAAGCTATCAATTTTGGCATACCAAGCCCTGGGGGCTTGCTTAAGCCCATACAATGATTTCTTCATCCTGCACACAAGAGATGGATTAGTATATCTCTTTAGTAAGCTCTCCATTCAGGAAAGCACACTTTACATCCATGTGATGTACCTCCCATTGCTTCGAAGCTACAATGGCTAAAGCTAGCCTGATGGAGTCCATCTTTGCCACTGGTGCAAAGGTCTCATTGTAGTCTATGCCATGTACCCTTGAGTAGCCCTTGGCTTCCAATATTTCCTTATATTTCAAAGGTGAACCATCAGCAGAAAATTTGGTTTTGTAAACCCACTTACACTGAACTAGCTTCCTCCCTGGAGAAAGATCAACCAGCTCCCAAGTGTTGTTCTTTTGGAGTGAGCTGAACTCTTCTTTCATGGTTGTTTGCCATATTGGATCATGTGCTACATATTCATATGTCCGTGGGTCTGATTCAACCATCAGATAGCATTTCTCTGCAAACAAGGGGTCTTTCATGCACAGAGCACTCTCAAACTGAGATCTAGTCCTCCTAGGATCATTAGGATTTCCAGCTAGTTCTCCAGCTGCATGAATGGTATTTGCTGCCCATTTTGGTCTTGTAGGACTGTTAGGATCTGCAATTAAATCATCATTATCAGACATATCAGACATATCAGAATCAACAAGTTCAACTATCTCTTGACTTACATTCAATGGTTCTGGTGGTGAAGAGGATTCTCCAACTTCCACTACTGCTAAAGTCTCTTCTTGGAACTAAACACTCCTTTCAATGAAGGATTTGTTTGTGCTCAAATTGATCAGCTTGTACCCTTTTGAATATTCAGAGTACCCAACAAATATACACTCTTGGCTTTGGGGCTGCAAAGCCTTCCTCTTTTCTGTTGGAATTCTAGCCCAAGCCCTTGAGCCAAAAATCCTGAAATGGGTCACATCTGGCTTGTGCCCACTCCATGCTTCAAAAGGAGTCATACCATCAAGCTGTTTATGAGGCACCCTATTCTAGATATAGGCTGCATAGTTTATAGCTTTGGCCCAAAAATTTGGTGGCAAAGTCTTAGCCTCCATCATGCATGTTGCCATCTCTTTCAGTGATCTGTTCTTCCTCTCAGCAACACCATTTTGCTGTGGTGTGTAAGGGATAGAATGCTGCATATGAATACCTGCATCTGCACAATATTGAATGAACTCAGAGTTGACATACTCACCACCATTGTCAGATCTGAGGACCTTGAGTTTCCTCCCAGACTGGTTTTCAGCCAAAGCCTTAAAGAATTTGAAGAGGCCAAAAATTTCAGACTTGTGTTTCAGGAAGTAAACCCAGCAATACCTGGAAAATTCATCTATGAATGTCAATGCATATTTGGCCTGACTCATTGAAATATGAGGAAATGGGCCAGCAACATCATTGTGGATCAACTCAAGAGGTGGAGAGGTTCTCTCATGACTAGCTTTCTCAAATTTATGCTCTGGGTGTTTTCCTAAGATGCAACCTTGACAGACTCCTTTGGAAAACTTAATATTTGGTAATCCTATGACCATTTATTTTTCACTAAGATCAGAAAGATACTTGTAATTGAGGTGGCCAAATATTTCATGCCAAATCTTGCTTGCCTCATTAGCATGAATCAGAAGAGCAGAGGGGTTTGAGTAGGGTAGGAAGTGTGAGAACATGTATACCTTCGAAGTGTGATTTGCAACTCCTTTTGCAATGGCTATACCACTTGAGATCTCTGTGATCTCAACTTCATCAGGGGATAATATGACCTTCTTTGGAGACCCTATGTGGGTCATCTGATACACTGATAAGAGGTTAGAGGCAAGACCTGGAACATACAATACATTGCTGAACTTACCATGGTCAAGATCAATCCTCCCTTTGCCCAAACTTTCAGTGAGAGAGTCATCTACCAGTACTATTGGTGGACCTTTCAACATGTCAAGTGAGTTGAATGCCTCCTTGGTCAAAACCATATGTCTTGAAGCTCCAGAATCAATGATGAAACTAGGCGAGCTTGATGTTCCAACAACCAATGCATGAACTCTCTCTCTGTCTTTTGAATTTGATCCTCCTTCCCTCTTCTTTGAGCTGTCAGGAAGGGAGATGCCATTCTTCTCCAGGAGTTGGGTCAGCATGTCAATTTGCTTCTTCATGCAGGAGCTTTCAGGATGATTGCCCTTACTGTAGTATGTGCACTTGCTCATTTCTCCTTTGTTTTTCTTCTTCTGGGGGTTCTTCTTGGAACCTTGGGCCTCCTCTGGAAACTTGTTCTTGTCTCTCTTTTGCTCATGTGGCTTCTTAGATTTCTTCTTGCTTTTTGAATCCACCCTCGAATCTCCAGCAACCAGATCTTGGTCTTTGGAAGGTTTGATGGTGCCCATCATCACCAATTTATCTTGTTCTTGTGTGAGAGATTCCATGAAATCTGCAAGGCTAGGCATTTTCCAGGCTCAAGCTGTCAACTTTGTGGCATGGAAGGTTGAGAAAAACACTGAATATTCAGGGCCAAGCTTCGAGAGTATGGCCAAAACCAGTTGCTCCTCCTTCTTTTCGATCCCACACTGTTTTAGCTACAAAACAAGGGCTTTGAACTTGGAAAAATAGAGTTGCAGGGATTCAAAGCTATTGGGACTCAGGGAGATCAATTCATTTTCAATTTGATGTCCCGTCATCTCATCTGTCTTACCAAAAAGCTCAACAATATTCTCCCATACTTCATTTGGTGATGTTAATCCATCAAGATGGAAAAGGAGGTCTCTGGATATGCTCAGACACAGGAGACCATAGGCCTCATCCCTCCCGTTGTGCCATTTAATTTTCTCTACAGCTGCATTGGGCTCTGCTTCTATTTCCATAGTCACTCTGTAGAGGCCTTTCTCTCTCAACAATATCTCCATCTATGCTTTCCATTCAAAGAATTTAAATGGAGTCAAGATGATCTTTTGAGATTGATCCATAGCTCAGAAATTGTCCCTTCAGTCAGCAGAATGCTCCCAGTCAATGATGTTGAACCTGCAATACAAATTTGAAGGAGAGAAATTGATCTAAAAAGGCTTTGATACCATGTGGAAATTGAACCCAGGTGTTAGAACAATTACACTCACAAAAATTGCCAATTACACATGCAAATTACACACAAAGGAGACTGAATATGGAGCTGAACACTAATCTGTATTGAATAAGTGTACAATATCCAACCCTGTGAAGTCATAGGCTGCCACAATAAATAATTACATGAGAGATTTGAATGCATAAGGATGACATTCAAATTTGGTCAAAAGCAGGCTTACTAAATCTAAGCAAATTCCCCATAGGTGCATAAAGCAGTTTCCAAATCTGTCTAGGAGCTCACGAATTGGAAAAATCAATTAGGAAAGCTAATAGATGATGGAAGGACAACTCATACATGATTTTATTAGGAGAAAAGAGTGGAGGATGATGAGGACAAAAAACAAGTTAACTTCACCTAGTCAAACTTTCCCAATTGCCTTAAAACTCAACAAAAGTAGGTAATAAAGCAGAAAAAGAAGACATGCGCTAGGAAGGCCAGGAATAAAGCAGATTTGATTCCAAGTGGTTTCCCAAGCGCTCCATGACTCAAATTCAGCAAGTTTGACCACTTTGGATGTGTGGAGGACAACTTGCATAAGGTGGAATATGGAAACTAGGCAAATAAGACAAAAATTGGATTAATTAATGTCTAAGGTAGCTAACTATGGGTTGATTATTCTAACAGTGGAAAATTTGGTCCCTTTTAGAAAAAAGAATGGGGAAATAAGAATATGTTTTGAATTCAGGAACTTTAATAGACTTTCTTTGAAGGATCATTATCCCCTCCCCAAAATGGACCATATCTTGCAGAGTTTAGTGGGTTCACAGAGGATCTCCACCCTGGACAGTTTCTCAGGTTATAACCAGATTGTGGTGCCCCCGGAGGATCAAGAGAAGACAAAATTCACCACACCTTGGGGCACCTTCATGTATGCTAAAATTCTATTTGGCCTGATGAACGTGGGGGAAATCTTCCAGAGGGGCATAGACATAGCGTTCGCAGATGAAAAAGACAAATTATGGTCATCTATTTGGACGATATCACTATTTTCTCCAAGTTTGATGAAGAACATGTCTCCCACCTGTTGAGAATGTTCAAGAAATGCAGAAAGTTTGGCATTTCCTTGAATCCTAAAATGTCGTTATTTTCCATGAAAGAAGGGATGTTGTTGGGTCATATAATCTCTCAGGATGGCATCAGGATAAATCCCAGGAGGGTTGAGGCGATCAAGAAAATTGAGCTCCCTCGAAATAAAGTCAAGGTTTAGTCGTTTTTGGGCAAGGTAAATTTTCTGAGAAGATTTATTGTTGCATTTGCTGAAATAGTGAAATATATAACCAATATGCTAGGGAAAGATCAAGAAATCAAGTGGACTCTTGAAGCCAAACAATCCTTTGAAGACATAAAGAAGGCCATAGCTGAAGCACCTATACTTGCAAGCCCTGATTTCTCTAAGGACTTCCTCATATTTAATTTTTCCTCAGAACACACAGTATTCGGGTTACTGCTGTAGAAGAATCGTGAAGGCCATGAGAACCCCATTGATTGCACCGAGAGGCACTCTACAGCCCAGTATGGGAGAGATCTTGTAACGTGATGTAATGTTAGTAACATTTGTAACATGTCGGCAAAAAATAATAGTGATAGTGAATATTATGGGAGAGATCTTGTAACGTGATGTAACGTCTGTAACATGTCGACAAAAAATAATAGTGATAGTGAATATTATGGGAGAGATCTTGTGATGTGATGTAAAGTTTGTAACGTTTCTAACATGTCAGCAAAAAAAATAGTGATAATGAATATTATGGGAGAGATCTTGTAACGTGATGTAACATTTGTAACGTTTGTAATATTGAGGTAACTAGTGTAAAAAGTAGTAAATATTTTGTCGGCCTAATAATGTAAGGTATTAACGTTTCGTTTGAAATACACTTGCTATATTAATACACCAAAACAACAAAAATATTATAGAAAAAAAAATATTCTCAAGAAGCTATTAGAGACGAGGAATCTGATCAAGCAGCTATTCGAGATAAGGAATCTGATCAGGTAATCTATTAGTATCTCTATAGACCTCCTCAGATGAAAATCCAAATCCTCCTCCCCTCCTCTGCAGCTCCAGCTCCAGCTCCACTTGCTACTCTCCTCCCAGTGCACCGCATGCTCCTCCCACTGTGCAGCCCTCTTCCTCCTCCCACGTTGCACCCCTCATCCTCCTCCCATGCCGCACCCCTACTCCATCATGTCTACCCCCCTGTGCAGTGGCCTGCACCTCCCCTCCTTCCCTCCTCCTCCTCCACTGCGTCCTCCTCCCCTCCACTGCAGGATTAAAGAGATTCCTCGGCAAAGAATGCATATACTGTGAACATAGATTTGTTGCCTCGTGCCCACAATCTAGGAACAAAAATTGCGAACATAGATTTCGGATAGAAGAGGGTGGAATTAGTTCACCTCTGAACTACAAATTGTAAAAGTCGGATCGGAAGCATGTCTTGGGCAACGCATATATATTTTCTCACCCAAACACTTCCGATCTTGGAAATAATGCAGAATGGTTTTGGAGTGTGGTGATTTCTTTGAGAAATTGGTGCATTTCCCACAAAAATAGAGTGCGCCCCTTGCTCCTGAAACATACACGCAAAGCCTATTTCATTTGGCCAGAAATCCAATGTGTCCATCATCGTTAGATCGTACCAGGGATACCACAACTGATTTATTTTCAGAACCCTGAATTAGCCCAACTGATTAGTTAAATCTCACAAAACAAATGGACACATTATGGAGTAAACGAAAGAAAACCATATCTGCTTTACATGGGCTCTTACTTGAAATCGGTCAATTGTATGAACTTGAACGTTATGAGTACTCTCTCACCTTTCTAGCTTCTTCCTCAGCAATGATATTTGATAAAAAGGTTCAAAGGACATTTGCCACTGTGAGAAAACAATATTGGATACTCTCAGACTCGACGGTCTAAAATGAAGACCCGAATGATGAGATTAAATGTCATTTTGAAATGCCTTTCAAAAAAACGTTTATCAGGGCATTTCAGTTTCAATATTTTGTGAAACTTGTATCCACTACATGTCTGACCAAGTAAATATGTATGTTCTAGACTTCTAATCTCTCATATAAATCACACAATATCTTAATCGTAATTTCATCGGGATGGCATATTATACTATCAGTAGAAGCAACAACTATTTCTATAGAAATAAGAAGAATACATTTCCACGATATGCTGCAAGGACGGTTATGTTACTTGGGTCTTCTCCCTCGGCTATCATCCATCTCAAAAGGGAACCACCATTGTCGCCTCCCCATCATTTGCATCGCTGCTTTGTCGAGTTTCTGGATATGAATGAGACTAGAAATACATGGGAGACATCATACATGTAGATAAACCATTCCATTTCCCAGGGATGAGTTTTGTGTTTAACTGGAGATAAGGATATATCGATAACATCATTGGCACTAACATTAGCAATATCACTAATTTTGTAGGCTGAAATATCTGCCACAAGCTCTGCTCTCTATGTCTACCCTGAACATGGTGAGCAAGTATGGCAGGTGNATTGGCACTAACATTAGCAATATCACTAATTTTGTAGGCTGAAATATCTGCCACAAGCTCTGCTCTCTATGTCTACCCTGAACATGGTGAGCAAGTATGGCAGGGGAGCAAAAATAAATTAAAGAACAAAGAAGAGGATAGTGTTATGCAACCTACAAAACTTCATCTACGACTTTATAGATTCAAAGGCACACAATTTTTTTTTCTGCAAAGATGAACTCAGCCAATAAACGCCGAGCAACGGATTTTAGGTTTTCTCTGAGTTTGACAGCATAATTGTGGACTGGAAACTCGTGTGCGATACATCTGTACCAATAAAATTTTTGTGCAGCTAACCAACTCATCTGTGGAAGCAATGGATAAGCAGAGACTTTGCTAGATTGTACACTCCTTTTGATTAAATTCACCCACTTGGTAAGAAAACTATAACAACAGATGAGTCAGTTATAGCCACGCATTGAATAAATCCGGAACATATAATTAGATTGATAAAGTAAAGGTTCCCATTTGTACTATTATAATATACTTTATTCCTTGACTTAATATGAGTGAAAGTATTAAAGAGAACAAAAGAAATAAAGGTACCCATCTGTCCTTTTCTTTTATACTTTATTAAGTATCCGTGTAAAGAAAAAGACAAACTAATATTTTAATTAACCTTCAAATAAAGGTGTTTTAAGTATCAGTCTTCCCAAAGAAGCAAAAACACAAATTGATATCAGGTTTTAAATCTTAATTCTTTGTAGCCATCCTATAATGATAAAGGATGTAATGTTTTAAATCTTGATTCTCTATAACCATCCTATAATGGTAAAGGATGCAATTTTTCTTTTGAATGCAATGGCACTTAAGATGGAATTTTTCTTTTGAATGCAATGGCACCTAGGATACCATTTTTCTTTTGAATGCAATGGCACTTGATTGAGACTTCCACTTGGGCCCATAAGATGCCCAAGGTCCATTCTCAACAATAAACCATACTAAGTTCTACCCATGTTATGTTTTGAAAACAGTGCCCTCAAATATCATAATGTTTTGTAATAGAAAACGGTTAAGAAATATAACATGTTAGCATTTGTGCTTTCACCTGATCCTATAAGTAGAGGGATTGACATTGATCTTCATTTTGCATGTTTGATTAGCAATTTTGTGAGTGCAATTGTTCTATCACTTGGGTTCAATTTCCACATGAGTGTCGATTCCCCATAATTGAAGATATTTTAGCCTACCTTGAGTGGCTTCTATATTATCAAGTTAGTATGATAGTATCGAAGACCTCAACGTCTTTATCTGCTAGGGCCTCCCATTTTCCTAAAACTCGAGGCTTCGAGTTTCTGAATCCTCCAATTCGGCCATGAGAAAACAACTTAATATAGAAAATATGTACTAGTTAGGTTGAGGGATTTGTCTAAGGTGGCGTAGTCTGCACAGTCTGAAACCCTCTCTTCCCGATGTTGCAAAAGGATAACTAGTTTGGATCTACATGCTGACCTTTATACTATTTTACTTTCTTATCTGACCATGCATCTTTCCTGCTGGATGCAATCCTAGCCGTAGATATGGGGCCCACAATCTAGAGCTGCGCAATCCCTGCCATTGGTTTTTTGTACGATCATGTTTTACTTTCTCAATCCTCGTGCACTTTCGCTCCACGAGGTTTAAACTCCATCGTTGATCTTAAACCTTCCTACCATCTCACTGTCCAATGTGGAGAGCTTTATCGGATTTCTTCTTTTCCATCCAATATTTCCTTCGAGTGCTTACGGTTGGCAGAACGGTCCTTCACCGTAGATCTGCCTCCTTGTTGATCTCCACCATTGGACATATCTCCCCTTTAACGCATTTCATGAACTTTGGAGAATTATGTCCCTAGTTCCCTTTAGATCAGTGGAATCCATCTCCACCGTCAATCTAAAACCTTCACAATATAAACCATTGAAAATCACCATGATTTAAACTATTTCGACGATTTGGAAGGGAGTCCTTTGATGTGCGTTTTAAATTCGTAAAATGGCTCTCCACCCTTGATCTGCGTCAACTTTCCATCACGACCATTGAAAATGTTTCCCTCTTCGTTGCTCCTTCTGGTGGGTTTTCTTCCTATCCTCCTTCATAGCCAATCACAAGGGGGATTTTGTATGACTCTGAGCCCTGGGATCTCTTCCACTGGATGGACCGTGGCTAATGATGGTCTCCTCGTTTTTATGAGTCCTCCTACTTCTCCTTTAGAGAATTTCCTTTCCCTTCAGAGTTCATTACAGCCTCCCAAGACTTCTCCTCGTGAAAATTTTGCAGGCTTCGCTTCCCCCCTACGGGTCAGAAACCTTCCTTTCTGTTTGGAAAAAATTAGGTTCTAACAATATGTTATATGTTATATACTAAGAAATGAAATCCCTCAAATAAAGTTGCAAACTGTGTTTTTAGACACAACTCAAAAAGGGCTATGAAATGAAATTGTGACAGGCTGAAATAAAGAAGTGTATAAATAAAAGCTAAATCTAAATACTGTTGGACAACTTATTGAAATGTAATAAAATAATCTCTCATGGAGCGTGCGGGTTTTGATATGAGATGAAATAAGGGACAACTAATTCTAAGTGTCCTCTAGTATCTGTTGGGCCACGGATTTGTCCATTTTTCCATCACTTATCGACATATATTTCATCCATTTTCTTCCCACTATCGCCCATTTATAATTCTATTTTCCATCAATTTGTTGTAACTACGCGTAAAACACCATACTACTTCCATTGATGCTTTAAGTGGTTAGTAATGATTATTTTCCTTTACCTTTGATGAATTGAAGACTATTATGCATAATTTTACTAATGATGGTTTGTGGAGTGATTTGTCACGTACAGGACACTCACGGCTAGCTGTTACAACCTTAACAAAAAATGCATGCTAGATAAGAACACCTTGATTCACGTCTCAATTTGCGGGCAAATGGAAAAGAATCTCAACAATCCAAGACATGGGTTTTGTGCATAACATCCTCATTTACCTCACACGTGAGGAAATCGCTAAACAAATCCACGGTTTGCGATATACAATTGGTTCTTCGAGAGGGTATTTTCCATATTTACTGTTGCGGCCGGTTCCAAAGTTGTTAGTAGTTACGACCGTGTTTCAGCTGTTACATATCATAAGTTGGGGATTCGGTTCCTCATTTTCCTGGGAGAATTTTATGTATAAATATACAATCAATCTCATTGAGAAATGGGGGAGGAGAGAAAACAATGTTATGCTGTAGGATTTGATCCATATCTATTGTAATCATTCCCTTTTGATAATACATGTTGGCAGTTTCTTAATTCTGGAGTTGTAGACTTTCATTGTGGAGATCCAACTCTGCTCAGTGGAGGAAGGGCCCTCTTCCCTGAGCAAATGTTGGTAGTGTTGATTGTAGGTGTGTTATTGTTTAGATTTTCTTATTATTTTGCTCATGCTTTCATTCATTAAATTTATCATAGTTGTATGCTTTCATTCATTAGATTTGTCATAGTCATTGTGTTGTTAATTCATTTGATAGATTGTTGGCCAACATAACACTTATTTTAGATGTATGCAATTAGATCTTGATTCATAAGAATTGATTTTGTTGAAGTGTGATTAGATTTACACTTTGGATTTACGAATAGGTTCAAAGTTTGATTTACTTTCAAGAAGGTGTGATCTAGTTTACAAAGAGTTTCGATTGCATACCGATAGATAACAGTGTTAGGTAGAAATTGTGCTTGCATAGATATTGCACGATAGCTTTGAAATAAAATACTTCCTCGGGTTGATAATTTATGTTTAGCAATCTGCATGTTAAGTTTTAATTAACTGGCATACAGTGGGCCCAACATTTTGGCGCCATTGCCGAGGAAGTTATCAATGGTGCAAAAGTACATCTAACATTGTTTTGTAGATGCATTGTTAAAGTAGGGCATGTAGGTTGCATGATTACATTTCAGTTTATTGAATTTATTTTGAGTGTGAATTTTCTATCTTTACATTCAGTTTTATTTCAATTTCAATCTTTGGAGCATAAATCTTATCATTGCCCTTAGTGGTGTTGTAAGCACCACCCATTCTACTAAGAATTTGACAGGAACATTCGAAGCAAGAGCCTCAAGATAGCACATGAAGAATCTGATGAAGAGATGGAAGGTAAGAAAGATGCAAAAGTTGTTACCTTCGAATTTCCCATCAGAGATTCAGGAAGAGTGGCACCAACGAATAGCATTACCCCACATGTTCTACCAAATTTTCACGGTTTGGAAAATGAAGACCCTGATGTATTTTTATTTAAATTTGAAGTGATTTGTAGAGGATATGGTTATTGTGCTAATGATCAAAAGTTGAATGTGTTTCCCCTTACTCTAAAAGGAACAGTCCTCCGATGGTTCATGAGCCTTGGTGGGAATTGTATACAAACTTGGGAAGACATGAAACATGTATTCTTGAAAAGATACCAAGATTATTGCAGGGTCAATGAAGACATCTTCGAAATGACACAAGCAGAAGAAGAGAGTCTGGAGGAATACATGGAACGCTTTCAATATAACCTCCAAAGATCCAAACAAAGAAAACTTGGAAAAGAGACCTTAAAAACACTTCTACTCAAGGAAATCCAAGATGAATATTTAGAAATATTAAATGTGATGGGAACAGGTAATGTATTTCAGTTAGCATATGATGATATTTGTGAGTTATGTAGAAGGTAATCAAGAGGAAATTTCAAGACTGGTAATAATTCTAGTAATCCTTCTTTTCAATCTTTGAAATCTGTTGCAAGAACAAGAGTTATAGGAGCTGAAATCAACAATTTATTTCAAATTTCTAAAGCTGATTCACAATTGGGTGTTTTGCAGGATAAGGAAAAGGAGGAGGAAATAAGAGAAGCAAGGGATTTCCCTTTGGTTAATCTTGAAAGTTGTGGTATATGTGACTTGAAGCATTCCATGGATTGTTTCCCGTCCATACCTTGGATGAAAGAAACATATCAAAGAGATATGAGATTTGTAGCCAACTCATTGCAACAGTCATGTCAACCATGGCCTACATCTATGGTTCAAAACTCTATCCCTCCATTTTCTTACTCTCATACTCAATCATTGAATACTCTTCCACCATGGCAGCTGTTGTAGCCTCAATTTAACTCTTACCTACCTTATCCAAAAGGTTGGAATGGCCTATCTTATGATCACATGGCCACTCTCTCTCATGCTGTAACACAACTTGGTCCTTAAATATCAACCTCACAAACCAATCCTCTACATCAACCACATATATTTTCTCACCAAACTCCTTGGTATCCAACATAATTTCCTGTCCAATCCACCCTCCACCCTAACCATAATAAAGAAGTATAGTATGTTTACAGTGTTGAACTGCAAAATGTACCTACATTTCCCTCTTGTTCTACCTCACATACACCGCTGCAAAACGACTGTACGTTATTGTAGCAAATCCATATGAGGCCTGAACATGTTTTAAATCCAACATTTGTAGATGGAGTTTCTTCTAGTCCTTATAAGCAAGCATACACGATCAACAAGAAACACATAATATTTGATGAAGAAAAGACATTGAAACCAAAAATTGAAGCATCATTTACATCATTAGATCTGAATCTCTTATCCATTGAGGAAGATCAGTTTACTAAGGAGCTTCATGGTGTCACATCCATGAGAAATCAAGGGAACAAATACTATATTGAAGCTTGGTTTCAATCTGTCATCGGTCTCAGAACATCATTCCATACTTCACCAATTCTTGGCACCATCATTTCAAGGGAAGTTGATCTCTCATATCCTAGCATCCATCAAGTTATATTTTTTTGTTGGGAGTATGAGCCTGCTTGAGTCACTTCTTTGAAAGTGGCTCCATTGGAAATATGCATACACTTGAACATTTTTTATATTTCTAAGTAGAATAGGGTAGAATAGAGTAACAAAATAAAACCATGCTTTTGTTTTTAGTTTTTATTTTACAAATAAGTATGCTCTCTTCTCGCGCCTTGTTGCGATTTGGAAGATCAGAAAGTAGAAAGATAAGGAATGGGTATGAGATGTTTTTAGGAATGCTTTGGCATTGTTGACTATTTGAACATAATGCTTAAATCATTTTTGTCTTCAATTTTCCAATTTCAATTTGTCTCTATGTGTTACGAATAAAAAATATATATATCATGAAAACAAAATTACAGTAATTAAGGAAGGTGAATGAAGGATCCACAGGAAAATGAGCCAATGATTATGGAACCCTTAAAGCTTGAACTTTGGCACGAATTTGTTAGCTGCAACACCCAGTTGTGACTGTCAGCTATGATAGTGAGATGCAACACCCAGTTGTGACAATGAGCTGCAACGCCCAGCTGTGACAATGAGATGCAACACCCAGCTGTGACAGTGAGCTGCAACACCCATCTATGACAGTGAGCTGCAACACCCAGTTGTGACTGTACTGCAGGTGAAAATTTATGAGTTTGAGATACGTGTGTGTTGCACATCATGGCATGTATTTGGTTTTCAATTATATATAACACATCCATAAAAATACACATGCTTTATTTCAACATTATGTCATTTTTTAAGAGTTGCAGTTGCGGCTGCAACAGACTGTGTAAGTCAATATAGGTGGTCAATGCCTGAAATTTTTGGTATGGGTGTGTGATATATTTAAATTTACATAATGAAAAACATTTACACCTATTCCGGTAACTTTTTGGGAGCCATATTTCATTTATTAAATTTTTGGTGGCATTTTGGCTTTAAAATTTTACTGAAAAAAAGTCGGGACAGTCCATTTTTGGGAGACCAAATGGACTTATTTTTAAAATATTTTTACATCACAAGCATCAATTTGAATCTAGTTTATAAAACAATTTGAATTTTTAAGATTGGGTATCAAATGAAAAATTTATGGCCAAAATACTAACGGGGTGTCAAGCAGGCAGCTTAGGAACAAAGATGGGATAGTCAATTTTTGGTTGCCTTACTAGAAATATCTTGAAAACTTGTTTCATTTGTATATTTCTCTATGAATATAGTTTAGAATTTAAGTTGAATCACTCCATTCTGATATTGTATGCAAATTTTATAACCAAAATATCAGCTACCTATCACAAATCAACATTCCTAAAACTCTATTTCCTAGACTGTTAATTGGATTATTTGACCCATCAATTATTATTGGATTCAAAACCTGTTTCTAATGGAGATACCTACATGAATCTAATTTCATATCCAATTGGAATCACATCAATCTGTTGTCAAACAAAAAAGTTAATCCTAAAACCGTGACTGTTGGTCTAGTCCGGAATTTGAAAAAAACACCTTGTCATGCAGGTTGTTACTGAGTGATTTGGAACATAGGCCTGTGAATTTACTTTCATTTGGCTTTGGAATCACTCAAATTGGACAAGGAACGAAGAATCTATGATCAAAATATTGTTGGTGAGTCTAGATGGACATTGCTCTCTCGCAGGTATGAAATGGATTTTGTTTTATTCATTTTTCTTTGGATTTGTTTTATAAGTAATTGCTTGGTTTTTTTTTCATAAGTGTTGGGTGAAGAGAGATCAAATCTCTCTTATTCCATCATCTCATGTTTTATTACAGGCAAGTGCTAGGTTTTTGCAGGTCCTTGGAAGAAAAAGGTCAATACATGCACGAGTTACTCTTGAAGACTTTTTCTCAATTTTCAAATGGATTGAGCACATAAAAAATGGAGAGATTGATGTGAAAACTATACCAATGTTCCATAAGTCAGGTCCCATTGCTACATGCCAAGAATCCTTTACCAATTGTTACAAAAAATAAACCTTTCAAGAGGCCAATTGCACTATGGTAGATTCATTCACCCTCCTCAATTCAAAACCCTAAAAATCCATTCATGTCAAAGTCACATTTTCCACTGCTTATGTAGTCAACCTTAACCTTTTTATTTTCCATCACTACTACATCACGACTTCACATATACTTTCCACTTCTCAGTTTCATGTTGGGTCTATTTTACACTACGATTCTTCACAATCATTTAATTTGTACTTGTATTGGATGATGTGGAATTCATTAAGGTCCACCTTCCAATGGTCTTGTCCCATCGACTCCAACACATCATTTGGGACCAAGATTAGAGTTTTTATAGTGCCCTGGTATCTGCATGAATCAATGGAAGATTTCCTTGTTGTTAATCATGGGGATTCATCAATGCCTCTTGATTGACAAATCTTGCAGGTGACTCGACTCCAGCACATCCATTCGTACCTGTCAAGATGCACTAAGGTAATTTAGAGCTCACTATCATCAAAGGTGAGTTGCTTCACATTGGTTAACGAGATACATTAATGGCCAGTAATTCAATGATTTCTTTCCATGCTCGATTTCAGCACATTCATTCGCATGGTAAGAATTGTACCTCGGTTTGTAGCAGTTGAAGATTATGTGATCTAATGGTTTCAACAGTGACTTGCAGCATCATTTGTTTCACTAGTTTTGAAATTACTTTCCATTTTCATTCCAGCAGTTGATTTTCAGAATAAGGAAAGGAGCTTTTTGCTTTTGTGGTAGAATTCCTCCTCAGCATTTGTCTCAGTAGTTATTCTTACATGCAACCAGCAAAACATCATTTCAGATCAGATTCAACCTCATTCAGTTTTAGCTCTCATATACATCTTTCTTAGCAACAGTTTGGCTTACATCAGCTCCAGCAGCATCAGTACATTCATGTCAACCAAGGCTTTCATGGAGGTAACATTTGAGGTAAAATAGTATGAGTTTTTTTATTTATTAAAGATTTAGGGAAATGTCATGAAGAACCACTAAGCATTATCCATTTCCATTTTCTATATAGCATATTTTTTTCTATTTCCATCATTTCCCACTCAATTCTAACACTTCATCATTCACGCACATCCAATTCAAAGTCCTACCCAACATCTCACCAACCCAACTGCCCAAGCATGAAAATAATCAAAAGATACCTTATTGTTGTCACACAAGAACCAACAATAGGAAGTCTTGTTGCTGCCACACAAGAACCAGCAGTAAGAAAATAATCCTTGCTACTGCCATATAAAAACCAACAATGAGAAGAAATAAAGCAGTTGCTTGAAGGTTGTTCTTTCCAAATTTGATATTTTTTTTATGCATGTGGGAACTACAAATCCTCTATGGCTGCAAATTGAGGAAATGATGCATGAGGGCATGCTTTGCATTCAGTTTTGGGGAGAAGGATTTTTGTGCACCAACAATGGGTTTTGAAATCTTTTATGGAAATAACAACATGCATGCGTACTATAGAAGAAGTATGTAACTTGCTCATGTAGTGTCCATAACAAAGAAGGACCAACTCAATCACATTTTGAGATAATAACTAATGGATTCCCAAAATTGGAAGATCGGTATTCAAGCATTAATGAGGTATTTACAACCAGCGGTAAAAGGTAGTCCTGTAATAATTTGCAGCAAGTTCATGACCATATTCAAGGTTTGCATATTGTTTTCCCATTAGAAATGTTCTCTTGAAGTACAAGAAAAAATGATTGGTGAGTTTTGATGGTGATTGAGTTGTATACTTAAGCAAGGAGTATTCTGAATTCATTAATTATCTCAAGAAGCCTAGAAAACCATTGAAAAAAATGATCTACTGTTGTCACACAAGAACCAACTGTAGGAACACAAGGCATTTTTGTTGCTTCATGAGAACTTACAGTGGTAGAAGTCTATGCTGCCATATAACAGAGAATAGATTCAGAGGTATGAGTTTCATGGTTCATTGATGCCTACATTAGCTTACAATTGTTATCATGGTACTTGCATATTTGATGTTGTGATTCATAATGGAAGAGAGATGTTGTTGTCACTATGAAAATATTCCCATAATAATGAAAGACAGACCAGCCTTTGGGAAAACATGCTTATATTTTCATGGCAGCAAACCAAGTTTTTTTTTGGGGGGGATATGAGATTTCATGATTATAGGGTTTCTATCCACATAACAAAAGCATCAATTGTTAGTGTTAAGCCATGTTCAGCCCACGGTTTCATGACCAGCCATCTATTTCTAGCTCATTTCATTGCTGCATCTCAGAAGGTGAAGGTATATCCAAGGAAAAAATGAAGGTAATAGCAGAATACATATTTCAATGATTATGTTTTAAGTAATCTGAGTTTTTGGAGCAGCAATACATAGTCATTTCGAGATCCATGCTCTGTTTTCAAAATTAGATTATTAGAAGCTACATGAATGTATGAAGTGAGATACATACATTCATAGGTTTTGTTAATTGACACAGAGATTTATTGAACATGGTAGCTACCAACTATTTTGAAATGGCTTGGTGCTTTGAGATTCTCATTCTTAGCTGGATATGGGCTTTATGCTTGCTGCAATTGGCTTTTTGGTGCTATATGTTGTCACTAATATTTTTATAAGCATGGAAACGATTGAGAGGATGTCTTGAACTACTTTGAAGCAGTCCTACCATACACAACAATTGAAAAATGACCATTTTTATTAGTAAATAAATTTTATAACAGTATGGAGGATTGATGTGTAGATCAAAACTTGTTTTCTGCCTTGAAGAGTCTCATCAAAGCATGAGTACATGATGTATCCTCAGTTTGGGCGAAATGGATATTTACAACTAAGATGACAACTATTCTTTTGCATGAGGACATGTGACATATTCAGTTTGGGGGAGTGGTTTTTGACATTATTTGTGCATACTGATTTTTACTCATTCACAGCTTGCAAAAGTGCAGAAATTTATTTAAGGATATCTTGTAAACCGTGAGATTTTTTTTCATGAAATTTTGAGGAAAGAAGCATCATGGTAATAAGAACAAATGTGACGAGTTTCAGCTCAATCCAGTGCATGGTTTTCGAGAAAATGACCATCATCACATACATCCAATTTGCATTTTTCTTGAAATCCGTGATGTGGGTTTCTCTAATTTTTGGTGTGGAGATGAATTAGAATGGTAATCACTTTCTTGAAAAATTTCATCCCAACCCAGTTTTTATTTTGTGAAATATTGGTTCAAGAAGTTTAGCTACAACACATTTTTATTCATGTTCATCTATAAAAGTGCAGAAATTAAAATGAGCATATCTTGCAATTGGTAAGTTTGATTCTCATAATTTTTGGACAGGAAGTGCATAATATCAAGATGAACAATATTGGTAATTTTCATCCCAATAAAATGTACGGTTCTTGAGAAAATGGCCATAATCACCTACATCCAATCTACATTTTTATCCAAATATGTGATGTGGGTATCTTTGAGTTTTGGTGTGTAGGTGCATTGGACTAGTGTAAACCTTCCTGAAAAATTTCAGTCGAACCCAGTTCGTCGTTTGGGAGAAAATGACTTCAGAAGTTTTCTGCTCAAAAGGCTGCAACACCGTAAAAATATTGCCTTTTTCTCGTTTCGAGCAGCTGCAACACCGTAAAAATATTTTCTTTTTCCCATTTTGTGCAGATGCAACACCGTAAAAAAAAAATTCTTCCTTTTTCTATTTCGTGCAGCTGCAACACCGCAAAAATTTTTCCTTTTTCCCGCTTTGTGCAGCTGTAACACCATAAAAAAATTTCCTATTTTCCCGTTTTAGGCAGCTGCGACTCCGCTAAATTTAGCGCTCTTTGGGCTGCGACTCCGCCAAAATATTCGCCAAATTTAGTGATCTTTGGGCTGCGACTCTGCCAAATTTAGTGATCTTTGGGCTGCGACTCCGCTAAAGTTAGTGCTATTTGGGCTGCGACTCCGCCAAAATATTCGCTAAAACCTTCGCCAAATTCTTTGCTAAAAAAAACTGTGACTCCGCCAAATTTCTACTAAATCCTCTGCTAAGCAGCTAGGATTCTGCCAAATTTTATATTAAAACCTCTGCTAAGTAGCTGTGACTCTGCCAATTTCTGTTAAACTCTCCATTTCTTCTGGCTGCAACTATGCGAATGGTAAAATGAAGGAACAAGTGAATGAGTTCTTCTAGTTTGATGCTACACAGGTATTGGGTTGCATGGGGACATGCAACAAGTTTAGTTTAGGGGTGATATTGGGCCGCGGATTTGTCCATTTTTTCATCACTTATCAACATATATTTCATCCATTTTCTTCCCATTATCGCCCATTTATTATTCCATTTTCCATCAATTTGTTGTAACTACACGTAAAACACCATACTACTTCCATTGATGCTTTAAGTGGTTAATAATGATTATTTTCCTTCATCTTTGATGAATTGAAGAATATTATGTATAATTTTACTAATGATAGTTTGTGTACTGATTTGTCACATACAGGACACTCACGGCTAGCTGTTATAGCCTTAACCAAAAATGCATGCCAGATAAGAACACCTTGATTCGCCGCTTGATTTTTGGGAAATCGCCAAACAAAGACCCGGTTTGCGATATACAGTTGGTTCTTAGAGAGGGTATTTTCCATAGTTACTGTTGTGACTGGTTCCAAAGTTGTTAGCAGTTACGGCCGTGTTTCAACTGTTACAAATCAAAAGTTGGGGATTTGGTTCCTCATTTTCCTGGGAGAATTTTATGTATAAATATGTAATCAATCTCATTGAGAAAGGGGGGACGAGAGAAAAAAACGTTGTAGGATTTGGTCTAGATCTATTGTAATCATTCCCTTTTGATAATACATGTTGGCAAATTCTTAATTCCGGAGTTGTAGACTTTCATTATGGAGATCCAGCTCTGCTCAGTGGAGGAAGGGCCCTCTTCCCTAAGAAGTTGCTGGTAGTGTTGATTGTAGGTGTGTTATTGTTTAGATTTTCTTATTATTTTGTTCATGATTTCATTCATTAAATTTATCATAGTTGTATGCTTTCATTCATTAGATTTGTCATAGTCGTTGTGTTGTTAATTCATTTGATCGATCGTTGGCCAACATAGCACTTCTTTTAGTATTAATCTTGTCTATTGATCTAGGAACAAAGAATCAATCTCATCAAGAATTAATCAACAAATAACTCATGAAATGGTGTAATCAGTCTATAGGAATAGTAGCCTCTCTGTATTCACATAAAGAATGAATGATTATAATTACAATGACATGCTACAAGCATGAATGAAGAGACAATACAAATTCCTTAGGAGGTCATTCGAATTGAATGAGTGAGTCTAGCTTAACTGACTGTAAGCCATGGTTCACATTCAGTTAACCACTGACCAAAACCCTAATTGACTCAACTAACCCTAACTGAATTTGGAGTGCAATAAATGATTGAGTCTCAACTAAAAGAGATCAGACACATGTCACAGCTCACCAACCATCAAGAGGTAGCACTACACTGACTCTAATGAACCCCGATGAGGTTAACTAAAGTTGAACTACACATCAGAATTTGGTGGAGGCACCCCTGTTGACTCCAGTTCATTAAATAATATATTTAATGAGAGGAGATGCCTTAACTGACTTGTCTAACTGATTGTAACCACAAGTTAGCAATTAGGTGCATTAATATCACTCAGATCACCCCCAGAGTGCTCCATTTAGCCTCCCCGAATGTAGGAGAAGGCTAAGTTATCCTCCTTGATTGAAGGTAGGCGTGGGTGTGACTGGATGATGTCAATTAATGTCAATTATACTTAGGATAGTGGTTTAACTAGGCCAATTTGACCAAAAAGAGTGTGTATGGTGGTAAATGTCTCCAACACCCCCCCTTAAGCTATACTCAGGAAGAGTTAGAAAACATAGATGCATAAAAATGCTAGGGCCCTAACAACTAAGGCCATAGGTCACCTTGTACAATGCTGAAACTGAAACAATGCCCAAAACAAACTAAGTGAGGAAAAGAGGGAAAACCCAGTGGGAAAACCCCCCCCTCAAGATGAACACTGAAATTAGTCTGAATCACCCTGATGAACTCACCCCCAACAATGAACGGAGGTAAGTGAACTTATTTTCTGAAAAGCTCTTGGTGAAGATGTCTGCAATCTGCTCATCAGTCGGGCAATATTGCAGAATGATGGTCCTGTCATGCACTAGCTCCCTGATGTAGTGCATGTGGATCTCTACATGCTTGGTCCTCTGCCTGGTAACTAGATCCGTGGATATCTTAATATCACTTTGATTGTCACAAAAGAGGACAATGGACAAAGTACTACCAAGATCAAACTCTGAAAGAATGCCTTGCAACCAAACTGCTTAGATGCAAGCATTCACCGCTCCTCGATACTCGGCCTCTACTGAAGATAGTGATATGGCAGCCTGATTTTTGATTGACCAGCAAATGGGGCCACCACCAAACATGAATACATATCTAGAAGTAGACTTTCTATCAATAGAATCACCCGCCCAATCGGAATCTGTGTATCTAACCAGCTCTAGGTCGGAGTTTGCAGCATAGTGAATGCCATAGGTCCTGGTTCCTTGAATATACTGAAGGATCCTCTTGGCTTCCTTGCAATGAAGATCATGAGGCTACTGCATGTATCTTGATACAACATTCACGACATAACAAATATCAATCCTAGAATGTGTCAAGTACAACAAGCTACCATTCAGCTGTCGATAGATAGTGCAGTCCATGGGAGGTGTGTTTTTTCCTTCTTCAAGGTTGATCCTTGAAAGGAAAGGGAATGGTGCAGGCTTACATTCAGCCATGTTAAACTTGACTAATAGGTTTGAAATTTATTTGGACTAAGTGACCATAATCCCATCATAATTTTGCTTAATTTCGAGCCCCAAAAATTGTTTTAGAAGCCCCAAATCACTCATTTCAAAGGCATTGTGGAGAGTAGTTTTGATGGCTGAAATGGAGGCAACTGTGCTACCTGTGATCAGTTAGTCATCAAAATATAAAACAATGATAATTAGATGACCATCATACTGCTATAAATACACATTTGGATCTTATCTACATCTCTAAAATTTTTGTGAGAGAAGGAAGGCATCCATCTTGGAATACCACTCTCTTGGGGCCTGTTTTAACCCGTATAGTGACTTCTTTAGCTTGCAACCCAAAGATGGATTAGTGATGTAGCCCTCAGGCTGCTTCATGTATATCTGCTCATGAATATCTTCATGCATAAATTCTGACTTAACATCCATGTGATGCACTTCCCAGTGCTTGGATGCTGAAATTGCCAAAACAAGGCGGATGGAGTCCATTTTTGCAACCGGTGCAAAGGTCTCATGGTAGTCCACACCTTGGACCTAAGAGAAACATTTTGCTACCAACCTTGCCTTACATTTGTAGGTGCTTCCATCAGCATCAAACTTTTTCTGAAACACCCACTTGTATTGAACCAATTTCCTTCCCGGAGGAAGAGAAACTAGCTGTCAAGTAGTGTTTTTCTGAAGAGAATTCATCTCTTCATCCATGGCAACTTGACATCTCGGATCCTTCCGAGCATGATAGTAGGATTTTGGATCTGAACTAATCATCAAATAACAAGTTTCAGACAACAAATTATCAGGACAAGAGAGCGCAATACCTGCTCTTTGGAAATCAGACCGGGTTCTCCTTGGATCATCCGAATTTCCAATGTTGTCTCCTGCGGAGGAGAGTGTCTGTTGGGCCCATGTAGGAAGATGATTTTGCACTTCAGGTTCTGATTCAGCATTTGATTATTGCTGCACATTGATATAAAAAATCAGAGGATCCAAATCAGGGTCATCACCCCCAATTTCATCATCCAAATATTCAGTAGAATAGGAAGGAAATTCAGCAGTTTTCTCCTTCACTAGTTCCACCTCCTGAAGAGGCTCATCGAACTTGACACTTCTCTCGATGATGATCTCTTTGGTCTTGATATACAACAGCTTGAACCCTTTAAATTCATCAGGATATTGAATAAATAGACATTCTATGCTTTGCAGTTGCAAAGCCCTTCTTTTATCAAGCAGAATCCAGGCCCATGCAGTGGACCCAAACACCCGCAGGTTCGACACATCCGGATTGTGTTCGAATTATTCTTCGAAAGGGGTCTTCAATTTTAGAGATGAGTGTGGCACCCTGTTATGAATGTATGCTGCAACATTCATGGCCTCATCCCACAAATTTGCAGCAAGCTTCTTGGATTCCAACATACAGGTGGTCATCTCCTTGAGAGACCGATTCTTCCTTTCCACTACTCCGTTCTGTTGTGGAGTTTAGGGAATTGAATGTTGGACCTGAATACCACTTTGGGAGAATATGTGTAGAAAATCATCACTGACATACTCCCCTCCATTATCAGATCTCAAGATCTTGATCTTAAGCCCAGAGGCATTTTTGATCAAGGCCTTCAATTCAAAAAAAATTTCACATACTTCTGACTTCTTTTTAAGAAAGAAAACCCATGTATACCTTGAAAAATCATCAATAAAAGTAAGAATATACCTTGATCCATTCATGGATGTGACAGGTATCAAATCACTGATATCAGAATAGAACAACCTCAATATGCATGTAGCTCGGTTTGCCTTCCCCCGATCGAACTTGTGCTCAGGGTGTTTTCCAATCACACAGCCTTTGCAAATTCCCGTGGTTGCCTTGATGACCAGGAGGCCTTCAACCATGGATTTTTTCTGTAATTGATGCAAATATTTGAAATTAAGATGGCCAAACCTCTCATGCCATAGCCTACTAACTTAATTTCCATGAGTTAGCAGATCGGTGGGCTTTGCATCTGCAACAAAGTGAGAGAACTCATAGGCTTTTGCATGATGGTTTGCAAGGCCTTTAGCAATGAGTTTCCCGGATGCAATTTCTATTATCTCAACATCATTTGGGCTGAAAGAGACTCTCTTAGGCAGTATTGTATGTGTCATCTGATAGACACTAAGGAGATTTGATGCCAGAGATGGTACATACAAAACATTTGAAAAAAAACTATTTTCAAGATCAACAGTACCTTGTCCTTTTGAGATGATGGTGGAGTCATCTCCCATGTAGATGGGGATGGATTTGCCAGTCTCCAAGGATGAAAAGGATTCTTTTTCAGCCATCATGTGGTTCGAAGCTCCTGAATCAATCAAGAGTGCTTTGGACTTTGAAGTGTTTGCCATGAGGGCATGACCTTTTCCATGTTGTGGTTCCTGATCATGTTGATCTCTCCTCCGAAAGCTTTCCAGAAGATTGATGTGATTCTTCTCAAGGAGAGAGGTTGCTTCATCAAGCTTCTTCTTCATGCAGGCATGTTCAGGGTGGAAGCCCTTCCCACAATAAGAACACTTGACTTTTTCCTTGCCATTGTACCATTTTCCTTTGTTCTTCCTTGAGCTGGATGACTCATCATGCTACTGATTTTCAACTCTAGGCTTAGGAGCATCAAATTTAGTTTTTGTATTTTTCTGCTACTTTCCTTTACCCTTCAGATATTTGGGCCCCGAGACATGAAGGGCTTGATCACGAGAAGATCTGATGATCCCCATTTGGACAAGATTTTCATGTTCACATGTTAGGGACTCAATGAAGGCATTGAGTGTAGGCATATTACATCCAGGGGTTGTGAGCTTCCCCACACGGAATGTAGAAACAAAAACTGAATAATCAGCCCCAAGTTTGGAGAGTATGGCGAGGATGAGCTGATCATCCTCCTTCTCCACTTTGCATTGCTTCAAGAGTAAAAAAGTATGCTTGAACTTTGTGAAGAAATCATTCAGAGTCTTGAAGTTGGAGGGTTGGAGAGACATGAGTTCATTTTTGAGCTGTTAAACCCTTAAGTCATCATGCTTTTTGTATAGAGTCTCCAATTTGTCCCATATTTCTTTCGGAGTCTTCAATCCTATAAGATGGAAGAGAAGGTCTCGGGGAATAGAGAGGCACAAGAAACCAAAGGCTTCATCCTTCTTGTTCAAGAATCTTGATTTTTCTATGGCGGATCCAGGCTCAACTTCAGTGTCCATGGTGACTCTAAAAAGTCCTCTTGAGTGCAGCTGAATCTCCATATCACCTTTCCATGAGTGGAAATTGTATGGAGTCAAGAGATCTACTGAGGAGGCCATCTGGATGTGCTGGAACAAATGCTTCACCTTTCGAAACCTGAAAATCAAAACAGAAAGGGCAATGTAAGGTTGAATAGCCTGCACATTTTAGGCTTTCATCACACCCAGTATAGTCAATCAAGAAAGCTTGATCAACAAGTTCTTTACTTGGGGTATTAAGTGGTAAGCCTTGGCTTCTGGTGCAATGCTGGATTTTGAGCTATTGCTCAAATTTCATGCAGAAATTTGTCAAAAAGATTGTTTTTGAGAGATAGAGCTTCGTCCCGCCGTAAGCTCGGATACCATATTAATCTTGTCTATTGATCTAGGAACAAAGAATCAATCTCATCAAGAATTAATCAACAAATAACTCATGAAATGGTGTAATCGGTCTACAAGAATAGTAGCCGCTCTGTATTCACATAAAGAATGAATGATTACAATTACAATGACATGATACAAGCATGAATGAAGAGACAATACGAATTCCTTAGGAGGTCATTTGAATTGAATGAGTGAGTCTAGCTTAACTGACTGTAATCCATGGTTCACACTCAATTAACCACTGACCAAAACCCTAATTGACTCAACTAACCCTAATTGAAGTCGAAGTGCAATAAATGATTGAGTCTCAACTGAAAGAGATCAGACACATGTCACAGCTCATCAACCATCAAGAGGTAGTGCTACACTGACTCCAATGAACCCCGATGAGGTTAACTGAAGTTGAACTGCACATCAGAAGTTGGTGGAGGCGTCCTTGTTGACTCTAGTTCATTAAATAATATATTTAATGAGAGGAGGTGCCTTAACTGACTTGTCTAACTGATTGTAACCACCATTTAGCAATTAGGTGTATTAATATCACTCAGATCACCCCTGGAGTGCTCCAGTCAGCCTCCCCGAATGTAGGAGAAGGCTAAGTTAGCCTCCTTGACTAAAGGTAGGCAAGGGTGTGACTCGATGATGTCAATTAATGCTCCACTAATGTCAATTAATGTCAATTATACTTAGGATAGTGGTTTAACTAGGCCAATTTGACCAAAAAGAATGTGTATAGTGGAAAATGTCTCCATCATTTAGATGTATGTAATCAGATCTTGATTCATAAGAATTGATTTTGTTGAAGTGTGATTAGATTTATAGTTTGGATTTACGAATAGGTTCAAGGTTTGATTTACTTTCAAGAAGGTGTGATCTAGTTTACAAAGAGTTTTGGTTGCATACCAATAGATAACAGTGTCAGGTAGAAATTGTGCTTGCATAGATCTTGCACAATAGCTTTGAAATAAAAGACTTCCTCGGGTTGATAATTGATGTTTAGCACTCTGCATGTTAAGTTTTAATTAACTGGCATATAGTGGGCCCAACAAGATCTCTTCAGTATAGTTTCTTGCGTACTCAACATAAGGGTCCTAGAAAATATCCTCACAAAGTTTGATTTCTAGTTTGGATGTGAATTGTATACATGTTGTTAAAGTCGAATGGACTCTTTTTAGATAAACTCATTCACTTGTGAGACACCATCATTCCCCATTGTTTATCTTTCATGCATATGTCATTGTGCTTATGTGTACGTGTCATCATTCAAAGAGATAATATGGTCAAAATCAACTATAAGTCATTTTATTTTTACCTTGGCCTTCTTTTCCACCCTCACCTAGCACTAGCAAATTGTTTAAACTTTATAAGTATGGAATATACAAGAGACTTCGAAAAGATCAAACAATTACTCAAAAACATGGGTATATCTTATTGGTTGTTATTACTATTATTATCACCATTATTCTGAATGGCATGATTTAAGTTAGGTTTTAATATACATCTTGGAGCAGTTCTTACCTTGGATTCCTGCAGGTTCAGTTGAGTTCAACATCTCACCTTCAGTTTAGGTACTTTGACCTGGTCAACCTAGTTGACCAATTTAAACATAGTTCCCAAGGAAATGAATAAAAAATTGGCAGTACTTATATTTACTCCAAACATGCCCAGGACCAATATTGCGGCTCCAGTTTTCAGAGTTTGGCCTCATATTGCATGTTCGATGATTATTATCACTTTATTATTGGTCAGATTATATTATTATTGCAGTTATTTTGGTTCTCCTAGAAAACCATAGTGTTCTAGGGGGTATTAGTAGTCACTTATACCATTCTACTATGTCTCCATATGCTCATGTGCAATTAGTTTTTCCCCAGTTCTCATACTGAATGAGGATATATTGACTTTTATGATTTTCATAGGTTTTACCATCAGAAAATGAACTAGGAAATCACCGGGACAATCTATTTTTCTTGTGTGGTCAAAGAAATAGCAGGGAAATATATCCATATGATGTATTATGGCTCATCGGACACGTCTTCACCAGTTTGAGTCGACATTTTGTCCATGATTATTTATTTGGTTTGGTTGGTGAGGACACCCTTCACTTTGGCTATGTGATGTATATCATTGATATATCTTATATTTTGATGTTGTAATGGGGAATAGGGAGAATTGAGCCCCTAGGGTGCCCCCCTTGATGTATTATAATGTTATATCTTATGTTATCCTATGCTTTGACTTAGATAAGGCATCGTTGGGAAAAAAGTGCACCCCCTTGATCTAGTTAAATTGATCCATGTAAAATTGATCTCCACCATTGATTATGTTATCATCTCAAATGTTGGATGTAAAATAAAGTTAGGGTTTGTGTCTCTCAAAATATATATAAAGACGAGACCCCATCCCCCATTGTAAACCATGAGCTCTGGCATTAGAACTTCTGAATAAAGAGATTTTCTTGGGAATCAATACTTGTGTCTCCATGGATGAATGAATTTGGTGATGATTGAAACTGTTTCTCTCTTGCACTGAGTTATTTTGGCATATTTTCTTGTATATTTTTGTGTATCCAATTTGATTTGCAGGTGAAGGAGGCGAATTGGAGAGAGGAACATTGGTGGGGGGACTCACCCTGTCATTTTTCTTCGGTTTGGTTTTATCAAGGATTGGTTACTTATTTATTATTATTCATTCCGATATATTTTACTTCTTATTTTCAAATTCTGATCCATTTGTCATTACTTATTGGTTTCCTTGGTGTGGTGGGTAGAGAGGATGCTAGGGTCATTGAACAAAGAGTTTTCATCAAGATCCTATCTGGATTTCTCATTTGATTTACGAGGAATAAATATGCGTAATATAGGAAGATATATATGGGTTCCAAGTAATTCTCTTGGCTTATTTCTATATGTTTCAATTTTCATGCATTGCACATCACAAACTTTTACTGAAAAAACCTCTTGTAGTGAGTAGGAAAAATCACCGAGGCATCTTACACTTGGAAACTCAAAATTTCATGATCTGGGTTTTGTTAGCCATCACCCAAAAACCTATTCTCCCTCCTACATGTCATCATTTGACTCCATCTTCCCATCCTGAAGTGGCACCGATCCTTGGTAAAAACGCCCATCTTCTCTTCTCATTTTTTTCTAAGTGTTTCATGTTTACGATTATTCTTATATTTCTGCATACTATAAAAACATTCATCCAAGAATCAAATCAAGTGTGTTATAAGCCTTAATTATTTGACCAAATCTTACCCTGGAAATTTCTCTAATTTTTATCTAAATCCCCCAGGGTTCCAGGTTTGATCATTTGAGTTAACAAATAATCTCTATATCTCACAACTAATTCCATACATCATTACAGGAAAATATGATGAAATCTGAATCAATGGATGCACAAACACTTGAAAAAAAGAACTATGGTGTGGAAACACTATCAAATGATGTGAATCCTGTGAATGCTTCTTTTAGTGGACTAAAGCGTGCACATGAAATAGAAAGCTCAGATTATGATAAAGATCTAGTTATTGTTCAGCAGCCAGGGGAGATGGCAGGTAACCAATTGATCGTAGCTGTCACTCCGCAGGATGGTTGGACTGGAGTGAAAAGAAAGAAGATGGGAAAAAAAGGGAAAATAGAGGCATATTTTCATCCTTGATTACTATGTCCTATGATGTATTATAGTTTTATCTTTTTTCATAGACCTTTGGTCTATTTTTTGACCACTTGCTTCGGCACTTGAGCTATTTGCTCGTAATGCATTTGCATCTACAAAATGTAATTTTGATTCGCCTCGGCTGAAATAAAATTATGCTTTTTTTTCCAGGAAAAAAAAAACGAATTCCATACATCACTAATTCATTTAACTTGGGTAACATTTCTGACACCGTAACCACATTTGCTTAAGCATTCTTTAAATCTAGGGTTTCCATCTCTCACCTTACATACTCTATATTAGAATTTGAATGCCATTTAGATATTCAAGCAGAGTGTTCTGATAATGTTGCAACAATTGAATGGGGAATGACCATACAAACTAAGTAAAACAAACCACACAGGAAACAGACAAGTATTGCTCAGGAATTTACAGTATATTCATCATGTTAATATTCAGTGTTACAATAGTTTACATAGGAAAGAATTCGAATGCATGAGTAATGAATTCGAATCCTCCAAGTGGATAAGACTGTATCTAACTAAAGGTCTCCCAATCAATATCGGAGTCCAAATAGACAACTCCCTGATGACCAATAACTCCAACAACCACTGACATCTAGTTAACTCAGTGCAACTGAGTGTGGTAGGTAGGAAAAGCGCTCCTCCCCATGCAACCATGCATTATCCAAGCATTAGTAGTGCTAGCGTAACTGACTGAGAAGTAATTGATTGTAACTAGGGGATAACTAAGACTAACTAGTGCTAACACCAACTGACTGAAGTAGGTTGGTTCTGGGACTCCCAGTGGCTCCTAAAATGTAGGGATTGGTCTAATAGGTTCCCAAACTAATTCATGCACATGCAGCAAGTGGAAGTTAACATCTAGTAGTGTTCCCCACACTTCAATGACTGGTACATGTGTCCCAATTGGGCCAAGTGGACCCAATTAATTAATTTTAAGGTTCCTAAGTTAGGCAATAATTAATCTAATAGATATTTGACCAAGGGAGGATTAATAATCCTAACACCCCTCCTGAATCCTAACTTGGACATTTGTGGGCCCTGGTAACAAGACCATAGGTCACCCAAATACAATCTAGAAGATACTAATAAAAAAATGTTGCTTAATACAACTGAGGAAATATGGGAAAACCTCATGGGACCCCCCCCCCCCAAAAAAAAAAGCAGGAAAATAGCAATTTTCAACCTATATTTAGAAGAAAGAAGATTCATCCTTATAAAAATAACTTGAGAAAAACATTGCTACAAAATTGCAGCTCTATGCAGTAGCATGGTCCATCAGTGGACCTCTCAATGTACTTCTAAACTGATGACTCTGTTTGTTTCTGCTGGATGGTGAAGGTAGGGAATGATCAAATATTTGCTTCTATGGGCCGTGTAGGTGATCATTCACCATGATCAAGTAGCACCGACCTATAACTTTGTTGCACCATTCTGTAGAGAGAGAATCTGTGAGAGATAGTGTAGCATGCTCATTCTGATACTGGGACCTAGTTCTTCTTTTGTCTTCTGAAACTCCAACACCACTTCCAGCTACATCAAGAAGCTTTTGAGTCCATCTGGGTTTAGGCTTCTAATTAGGAATGGGTATTGGATATGGATCTAGAATCTCTTGAGATTCAGTCTCAATAATAGGATCATGTTGTATGTAATCTTCTTCATATGAATCTAAAACCTGTAGCACATCATCATCATCAAAAATAGGTGGAGAAATAGTTATACCTTCTTGTGTTGCTAGAGGAGTATCATGCAGCCGATCTTCTTTGAACTACACACTTCTTTCAATGAAGCATCTTCTGGTAGCAACCTCCATCAGTTTGTAATATTTTGCATCTTCTGCATATCCCAATAGAATGCATTCACTACTTTGGGATTGGAAAGCCTTCCTCTTGTCAAGTGGTATATTGGCCCAAGATTTGGAACCAAAAACTCTCAGATGAGAGACATTGGGCTTATACCCATGCAGTGCTTCGAATGGATTCACTCCAACCACTAACTTGTAGGCCAGTCTATTCTGCAAATATGAAGCACAGTTTACCGCTTCAACCCAAAGAGAAGGAGGTAGATGCTTGCCATGGAGAAGACATGTTTCCATCTCTTTCAATGATATGTTCTTCCTCTCAGCAACACCATTTTGATGTGGTGTGTATGGAGCTAAGTGTTCCATTCGAATCCCCTCTGATTCACAGAAATTTTGGAAATCTCTTTTGACATATTCTCCTCCTCCATTGGATATTATTGACTTGATCTTCTTATTGAAACTATTCTCAAACATAGCTTTAAAACTTTTAAAAGTCTCAAAAAATTATGATTTTAGTTTCATGAAGTAGATCCAACAGTACCTAGAACAATCATCAATAAATGCTAGAAAAAACCTGCAACCATTAATGGAGTTTGTGGGCATAGGTCTTGCTACATCACTGTGTATCAAATCAAGTGTAGAAATAGCTCTATGAGCCTTCCCAACATCATACTTCTTTTATGGATGCTTACCTACCAAGCACCCAACACATACTCCATCGGAATTTTGGATGGAGGGAAAACCTTCAACCATGTTATCATTGTGGACCTGCTTCAGATATTTGAAATTGAGATGGCCAAATATCTCATGCCAAATCCTGCTGGTGTTGTTAGCATGAGACAATAAAGTTGTAGGAGGAGAAACAGGTAAGAAATGTGAAAACTCATATGATTTGGTAGAGTGATTTGCAATACCTTTTGCTACAAGCTTTCTAGTGTCTTTTTCTGAAATCTCAACTGAGTATGAATCAAATGTGATCCTCTTGGGAGAGCCTGTATGAGTCATATGGTAAACAGATAACATGTTAGCATCAAGGGAGGGCACATATAATACATTCTTGAACTCATCATGCTTCGCTCTGACTGAACCCCTTCCTTCTGTTGGAATCTGGGAATCATCTCCCATGAGAATATTAGGCTCCTTTGATAGTGAAAGAGTAGTTAAGGATTATTTGGAGGCAACCATGTGGTTGGAGGCTCCAGAATATATAATGTATACTGAGGATGGAGAGAAATTTTCTTTCAAATCATGACACCTTTCGTCATCTTCTATCGGTGCTTCTTCATCAAGCTTCTTTTCCCTTGGAGGAGAAATGGTGTGCTGCTTGTGAAGAGCGAAAATCTCATCAAGTTGATTCCTCATACAATGTTCTTCAAGAAAGTATCCCTTTTCATAATAAGGACATAACTTCTTTTCAAATTTCTTCTTCTTAGAGCCGGAGGCCCCTTCGGAAGCTTGCTGATTTGGTTTAGGTTTCAAATCAGTTGCCTTTGGATCCTTCTTCTTTAATTTCCCCTTTGCTTGCACTTTGGAAGAGTCAGTAACCAAGAGAACTTGATCTTTGGAGGTCTGGAAGACTCCCATTCGAATCAATTTGTCTTGTTCCTTGATTAAGGACTCGAAAAATGAATCTAAAGAAGGAAATTTACAATCAGAAAAGCTTTCCCGCTTGGAATGAAGCATAGAGACATATATAGAGTACTCAAGACCTGTTTTTATGAGTATGGGAAGGAAATTATGTTCATCCTTCAGTTCTATCCCACACTTTCTGCATTGGATCACTAGAGACTTGAATTTGGAGAAGAATTGCTCAATAGTCTCAAAACTGTTGGGATGTAAAGGTACGAACTCATTTTCCATAATGTGTCCCTAGAGCTCATCTTGTTTGTTAAAAAAACTATCAAGATTCTCCCAGGATTCTCTGGGAGTCTTCAATCCTTCTAGATTAAAGAGGAGATCTTTGGAAATATAAGTACATAAGTACCCCGAATGCTTCATCACAACAGTTTAGGAACTTGTTCCGCTCTACTGGCTGATGAGGCTCATCTTCCCATTCATGTATGATCCGGTGGTATCCATGCTTATGCAAGGACAACTGCATTTTAATCCTCCAATGAAGGTAATTGGAAGTTGTGAGGATTCGTGGTTCAGGAGTTTGAGAACTCATAATTGCTTCGGCTGGAAGACTACAAATACTTCTCTCAAGCTATGTAGCGCCTGTCAATTTCACTACAATAACACACTAAAACATATGAAATGTTAGAATAATTATTTTCCTCTCGGAATGAACATGTTTTCAGGGTCCGTCACACCCTCTCCGCTACTATGAATGAATCGAGAGCTAGCAAATTTTCATAGGGGACTTCTATGGAAACCTAGCTGCTTCTAATGTTCGATGGGGAGAAACAAGCATGAAACCTTCCTGAGAAGGCTCTAATAACATATTAGAATTTGAATTCCATTTATATCTTCAAGAAGAGAGTTCTGATAATGTTGCAGGAATTGAATGGAGAATGAACATATGAACTAAGCAAAACAAACCACACATGAAATGGACAAGTATTGCTAAGGAATTTACAGTATATTCATCATGTTAATATCTGGTGTTACAATAGTTTACACAGGAAAGAATTTGAATGCATGAGTAATGAATTCGAATCCTCCAAGTGGATAAGACTGTATCTAACTGAATCTCTAACTGAATGTCTCCCAATCAATATCGGAGTCCAAATAGACAACTCCTTGGTGACCAATAAATCCAATAAACACTAACAACTAGTTAACTCAATGCAACTAAGTGTGGTAGGTAGGAAAAGCACTCCTCCTCATGCAACCATGCAATAGTAGCACTAGCCTAATTAACTAAGAATTAACTGATTGTAACTGGGGGCTAACTAAGACTAACTAGTGCTAACACCAAGTGGCTGAAGTAGGTTGGTGTCGGGACTCCCAGTGGCTCCTAAAATGTAGGGATTTGTCTAGGAGGCACCCAAACCGATGCATGCACATGTAGTAAGTGGTAGCTAACCTATATTAGTGTTCCCCACACTTCAATGACTGGTACATGTGTCCCAATTAGGCCAAGTGGACCCAATTAATTAATTTTAAGCTTCCTAAGTTAGGAAATATTTAATCTAATAGACATTTGACTAAGGGAGGATTAACAATCCTAACACTCTATGCATATAGTTTGATATAGTGATTTAGCGGGTCTTTCCTTTCAAGACAGGTTTGGGTTTCCCCATTTGTCACTTGAGATTTACTTGCATAAATTGAAGGATATCTCAATCAGCATGACAAGCATCCATCATCTAGGTTTTGGGGTATTCGTAGCTCATAAATTTGGTTGACCATCCCCTCTTCCATCTTGTATAGGATTACTCTATGGGGAAACTACAAGAATCACGATAAAATATCCTATTTCTTATTATTGTGATATAGTACACTTGTTTAAATATCTAATATAACTAGTATTCAAGTGCAAATTCTAACATTTCTTTCCAACCTCATCGGGGTGAACACTTTCTAGTGTCTTCATGACCCACTTTGGAATTTTTTTTTAGGTTACTTAGCTAATTGAGATGTTAGTGCATCCTCATCAAGATTCAATTTTCTAATCCTCTCAATCACATCCTCCATTTCAACCTCTTGTTTTGTTGAAGTGGCAAGAACATCTTCATGAGATGGAGATGGTGTTGCAAAAGGAGATTCCAAATATTCATCAAAGATAGTCCCCCCCCCCACCTTCAACATGTGGAACTTCATTGTCAAATTCATGATATTTCTTTACATGGGTAAGTTTATCTAGATGATCACTCTCCCTCTTAACATTCATCTCATTTTTTTATGTATTTCAAGAAAAATCACATCTCTACAAGGAATAAACTTTTTGTTTACCTCATGATAAAGATGATATGGTGTGGTGATATTTGAGTACCCCAATTAGAAGATGCACTTTTGACTCCTTATACTAGGTTTGTTTCTATTTTCCCTAGGAACTAAGCCACACCAAGAAGAACAAAAAACCATAATATCTCACCAAAGAAATGCAACCATACCACATTTCATATGGAGTATTGTTTCCAAGAGCATGAGATTGAATTTTGTTTCTCAAATAGATTGCACACATAACTGCATCAACCCAAAACTTCATGTTCACATTCTTGAAAAATACCATGGAACATACCATATTCAAGATTGTCATGTTCATTATTTTTGCTACACCATTATATTTTAGGTTATATGGAATAATTGTTTGATGCATAATCCCATGTCGACAAAGATAATTTTCAAATTCAATAGAAGTATATTATTTTCCATTATCATGACATAGAGTGCCAACATGATATTGTGCTTAAGTTTCAATCTATAAATTGAACTTTTAAATGTTTCAAATGCCTCATATTTATGCTTCAATAAATAAACCCAACAAATCCTAGTGTAATTATTAATAAAATGCATGATATATTTATTGTCATTTGTAGAAGAAACATGTATCATGGGGTCACACAAGTCAAAGTGTATCAACAAGCTAATTTTCTGCATGCTCTTGAATTGGAATCGTGAAAAAGTTGCTAGTGATGTTTTCTTAGGATACATGCATCACTCTGTATCAAATTCCTTGGAACTATGAGTAAACTAGAAAAACCATTCTTATTCTACAAATAAAGAGTATCATAATTGATATGGCCGTATCCAACATGCTACAAATAACTAGATTCCAATATACCTTTATCATGGTGAGAGAGGTGTGCAAAATTTTATGCCCTTGTAGATGTCCCCTTCACCTTCAACAATCTCTCATATTCCCATCCTATCATAATGACCTAGTTTTTAGAAAATCTCCTTATTACAAATTATCCATCAACCATGTGATTGGAATGGCCTTGTTTTCAAGAGTGCACAAGAGACAAAAAGTTCCTTTGCAACTTGGGAAGATAGAGAACATTATGCAATAGAAAATCTAGAAATCCAAACAATTTGATCTTGATGGAAATCCTTAAGTTTGAGTATATATTTATTTACTAAATACGATATGGCATCTACATTATCATTTAATTATTCAAAGAATTATTTTTTAAAAGTTAGTGGTATATGGAACCAGTGTTAAGAAACCAATCACTTCTTCAAGAAGCAAATGAAGCATCGAATAGAACTTGATTTACATCAATATTACAATGTTCAACAATTAAATGAGTAGAGTCAAGAGATTTACTTGATTCGTGAGTTTCCCCTTTTTCTACTTCCTACTCTTTCTTTGTGATCTTCTCCCATGGAATTCTACATGTCTTAGCTTCATGTCCCTTTTTTCCACAACAGACATAGTGGAGATCAAATATCTCACCATGGTTATGTATACCCCCCTACCTATAAAATTATCCACATCCTCTTTACTTCCATATTAATTCTGTCACAGCAATCTTGGGACAAAGTATAAACTCACGAGTGATTCAATTGACAAATTACACATGAAATGATGCAACGGTAATGCAATAGGAGGTCGCAGTTCTGTATTATCAGTAAAAGAATGAATAATAAAATACATTGTTATGCAGAATGCATGAATTCCAAGCTAATTCGAATACTCAAGGAGGTCATTCGAATTGCATGGATGGGTGTAGCTTAACTGAATGTCAGCAACACTAGACAACCTTAGTTAACCACAAATCTAGCCATAACTGACTCTCACACTAAGTCCTAACTGAATCAAAGTGCAATAGATGACTGAGTCTAACTGAATGTGACTCAACACATGTAGATGCATGTCCAACTCAAAATGGTAGCGCATCCATAACTCCAAGTAGCTCCAATGGAGTTAACTGAAGTGACACTTGTCATCAGAAGTTGGTGGAGGCACCTTAGTTCACTCCAAATCAACCAAATCAGCCCAAAATATCCATTTTCATAAAGGAGGCGCATTTACAACTCAGATTAACTAATTGTTAGGTGAAACAACAATCAGTTAGCAATTAGGTGCACTTATGACACTCAGTTCACCCCAGAATTTCTCCTCAATTGAAGGAGGAAGCTCAGTTAGACTCCCTGATTAAAGGAGGAAGCCCAGTTAGCCTCCCTGATTGAAGTGGAAGGCTTAGTTTTCCTCCTTCATTGAAGGAAGGCCTGGGTGTGCTCATGTTGATGTCATAGTGTGATCATATGATGCCAAGTGAGTCAATTAAACTTAGGATAGTGGGTAAATAGGACAAAATTGACCAAATAAGTGTGTGTGTTGGTGTTGAGGCCTGGAAAATCGCAGGTAACAACAGTTAGGGATTCTCCCCAGTAAACGTTCCCAACTAGCCCGTTTCTTTTTGGTATGGGGAATCCATCCGGTTTACGGTCCAGCTACCGTAGGTCAAGTAACAAAAATAAAGGGTTTTACCGGTTACGGCCCAGTCCACCATGTATGTTTTTAGTTTTTTGTATTTAAGTATGAGATGCAAGTGCCTATCTTAAAAATGTAGACTGATAGAGAATACGAGGAGCGGTCACAATGTGATGCGCAGGTTCTTACCTCTTGTCTTAACTCTCTCGCATCTAAACCACACACAGCAAGAAAAACTAAAACTAACTATCTAACCTATCCCTAGGGAGCAAGATTATTATTCATCAATGAGTAATGTATTGTGTGCATGCATTAAGAAAAATCACAGATAGTTGTTACTTATTTCAAAACACATGAACATTTATAGATATATGAACAACTAGATAGCTAATTGTTTATGAACAACATTCATTACTCATAGTGGAAATTTCATAGAATAAACTAGAGCGCATTCATAACAAGAACATAGGTTCAAAGAGTTAAAACGATCTCACAGTAAATGGATAACAGCTGAAAACAAAATAGTTCACATTCAACAAATCCATAGCACAACATTTGAAACCTCCCACAAAGCTTTCTCCAATAGGAAACTTGTAATTTCTTTATGCAAAAGGAAATAGTTCTTCTTACATCATACTCTCACAAATCTATCTGGGAAAAATTCCCCTTAATATCTAACTCTCCTATACTTATACTACAAGAAAAACTCTTGGGCTACCCTTCGGTGACCTTTGGGCTCCCCACCCAGTGACCTTTGGGCCCCTCCCCCCCCAACCGTTCATTCTCACAAATTTGTCTTTTAGTGAGTGCTCATGATTCATACAATATGTTACATTTCAGATTTAGATTTTAAGAGAACTTTATAAAAAAGGACCAGCTTGGTAACAGATGAACTTTTCCCAAGCCTGGGCCTCTACTGCTATTGATCCATTTGCTTCACTTTATCCTTCCTTTTTCTATCTCTCTTTTTATGCTTCAGCCTCTTCTTTCCTTGCTGCCTCCCTTCTGTTTTGACTTTTAGATATATCTTGCTTGCAGTAGTCACCCTGTTATGAACATAGCAGAGTTTATACCATCTAGCGTTTAACAAAGTAACACAAACTGCACTAATACATGCATTCTGTAAAATGAACTATAAACAATATTAATGCATGAAAAGAAAAATGATAAGGCAAAGAAAATCCTGCAAGCTGGGTCTGAAAAACCTCTAAGCCCGTTGTCCCACTAAAACCACAATCCCGATAGAACAGACTCTTTATCTAAAAATGAGCCGCATCTGAACTAGCTTGAAACCTTGTGAAGAAAGCATGAGCTGAGACAATGCAACCGACACTCCTCAAAACACCAAACCCTCAAGCTGTGCTCTTCATCTCAGAAATCCTTGACTCGACCAGCACCCATGGGAAAATTCCGCCATCCCATAAAATAGAGTAACAGCACAACAAAAACAGTGGGAAAACCCTACCGACAGTCAGAAGTAAAAATGCTAAGCATCGGGCAGATAATCCACTTCAATGGGAGGAAGTACTATAGCATCGGATGATCAGTTCACTGAGGAGCCACAACGGCGGAAGACCATTAGACTACGGGTTCCGCAACAAGAATAACGTCGGTGATCGGAGGCTTTGAGCACTATGCATCGGATGATTAGTCCTCAACCTTTCTGCAATGTTGGCACTCCCAAACGCTAAAAACCCTCGATAGTTAAGTGTCGAATATCGAAACCACTAAAGCATCAACCGAATAGCTCCCTGCACAGCCGCAACAGCAGGAGACAGACTGACTAAAAGTTCTGTAGTCAACATAAAACATTGACGGTTGGAAGCTTTGGGGACTATGTATCGGCAACCAAAGGCTCAATGCTGTTGCTGTATCGGCAATGCAAAGGACTAGTTCCCTGATCAATAGTCAAAAACCATTCCAATTACGAAAATAAAGCATTGCAAAGTAAAAATTTGGTCAATAAAACCAAGGCATCAGCGAAAAAACAGAACTTACCATCGGGGCATTTATTAATTAGCTTCCGCAATGGCAGCTGCGTAGAGAACTACGGCCCCGATTCACTGTTCAACTAACCTCCGAAAAACCAAATAAAAAAAGTTAAGTTCCAAAAAACTTTCGGCTGGCCAGCGATAGAAAATTTTTGTTTCACCTCCAAAACAGCAGCGGCAAAGAGAACTAAAGTTTTGATTCAAACATAAATAGACTTCCAATAGCAATGAAGGAAATCATTCAGATCAAAGGACATCATTTTCAAATCAACCTTATACTCCACAGTCCAAGGCATTGGCAGACAATAGCAGTTTTTCGAAAAGCATGAAAACAGTTGACCTCACTTCAACTTCAAACAATCCCAATTTGTAGCAGAACAAAAATAGAGTTCAGCAATCCAAACAATCCCAGGCAAAATGAAATTAAAAGGAGGGTCCAAAATTTAAAAAAAAAATGGGAAATAGTTGTAGCTGCAACAGTTGGGTAAATGAATCCAACATTCCATCTCTAGAAGAATGATGCATTTTATTCTTCCCTTTATGATAAAGGTACATAATCTCTTTAGTGGGATGAACTATGTTCCTTCCAAAAGCTTTCTCTCGTTCTGCAATTTTCTCCACCAAATTGTCAAATTTTAGGGTCTTTAACTGGCCACTAGCTTGAAGTCATTCAAGATAATGGGAACATGTTGGGTAGAGTACCTTTATGAATTTCATGATACCAATGCATACCTTCACACCAAAGGCATCAATTTCATGCACTTTGGATTTAATTTTTGATGCTAAATCTAGGGGATCATTACACTTCAAGTCTAGGATAAAGAGATACAACTGAATGAGCTCCAATTTTGAGAATTAGGCATACAAATAATTCAATTTATTCAAATAACCATAAGAATTTGTGATAGATATGATATTACAACTCATATCTTCACTTACTATAGAAGCAATCGATGAATATGATTTCTTGCCTTTGTTCTTCCATGTTGCAATCTCTTTGTCTATTGTTGGTTCTATAGGTTCAATGTTATTCTCTCCTTCACAAACACCATCCCAATAATTATTAAAAATTGGAGTGTGCTTGATATTCCTTGACTATTTTGGATATTTCTCTTTGCCATTGAGTACCATGCCAACAATAAAGACAAATGGGTGCATATGTATAGGAATTGTCAAATACACTCAAGGGTGCAATGACCAAGAATAAATGCTACAAACATGAATTATCTTATTCCTTCATCATATTCTTCAACATATTTACACTAGTAATGATAAATGCATTGTTAGAGAGAAATGATTTCAAGGTTTAAAATAAAGAGGTAGAAGTATAATACTACCTCCCAAAGTTTAAGATCGTCAATGTTGTCAATTCAAAGTATAAAACCGCTAATTCAAAGTTTAAGAACGTCAATCAATTGAAAATATAATGTGGAATTGTATACCAAAACATAACCAATTGTACCACACAAATACCTTGAAATTCTCCAAGTTTCTTTCCAATGTATCTCTCAAGGATCTTATTATTAAAATATTCGAGCATGATGAGAGAACGAAAAACACACAATAAGAGCCAATATTTACCCTGGAAACCCTTTACCAAGAAAAGCAGTGCATAAAGATATATTCTTTATTACCCTTACTAATCCAACCAATATGGCCAAAGAACAAGCTATTTGAGGCACTTTACAATGGAGTATGCCAAACCAATTTAAATGCTTTATAGCATAAAATACCATGGCCTTGTAAACAACCTACAATAAACCCTTTAATGATCAAATCAAGATAAGCATATTTAATTGACTCAAGGTTAACTTAATATTCTCCCTATTTAAGATTAATTTGGGGAAAATACCTACCCCCCTCAAATTTTATAACTAGACATTTATAATTTCAATGTTCCCTCTTGTCCCCCACCCAAATATCACCTAGGTGTAGTCTATACCTTACACCAATGAACCAAGGCTACACATGCATAAACAACTCTTATAGTTGTATGACCATTTACATGTAACAAAATATAAACCCACAAAATCCCTACAATTATATATTGAGTATATGATGCCATGAAATTTCAACTTGTTTCATTTCCAAATTCCTCCTACTCTAAATATAATTATATGAACTCAATACTTCTTAACCAAGTACAATTATTCATTTTATTTTGTAGAGTATTGTTCTATTCATCATGTGTGTCAAAGAATGCTCAATTATGGATGTCTTCTAGAGGCTTCTGGTATGAATAAAAAAATTTCCTTGGCATGAACCATACACATATGAAATGCATTATGTCTAGATCAAACTACTAGATTTGTGGCCTTATTCTATGCAAGTTAGTAGACCATCATGAGGATCACCCCAACAATCGCACAATCTATTTTTATTCAAGACAACTCCTCCAACTTAAAAAGTTTTCAATTCCAATGAGAATCCATACAACCCATAAAGCTTCAACATCGATGTTGCTTTCCTCTTATCTTCCTACCATGTGTATGTCCATTTTTTTCACCACACAGGTAGGTGAGGGGATACACGTTGAGTTTTGTCTTGCTTTCTCTACTAGTCATTTCCATCACTACACTCTTCTTTATGTATATAAAAGTAAAAAATTGTGATGATGTAGGTTCATGGATCACCTTTCCTATCATGCCCAATTCCATTTCCTTTAGTGAATCCCATTTAAGCAAAATTTGAATGATACACCCACTCTCATATGAACAACAATAAAAAATTCAACTAGATGAGAGGAAAAATACCATGATGTTATTTCCTCAATTCCTTGCTACACCATTTAAAAAGAATAAAAGCATGGCTAACCATCAAAGGGATGAACATTTCAACTACAAGAACAAAAGTGAAGTCCACATCTTCCTTTTTTATAAAATATGAATTACCAAATGGATATATGCAAGAAACTCATTCATTGTGAGAACAAATTTTATCACACTAGAAACACTACACTTATCACCAGCAATGACATTAATCCACCCAATCCTCATGATAGTGGACCTTTGTTGAATCATTTTTTTTGTAGTTACTCCATTATCTAGCCTATGAAAAGTAACTTATTTTGAAGTGTTGATTACAAAAGTGTGTCCTCAATAAAATTATTGCCATTCATTGTTGGGATAGACACTACATATTTTATTTTAACCTCTGATGTGCTATCATCTATACTAGTGAATGAATCCCCTTTAATTGTCATCATTGCTTCCAACATCCCAAATCAATGTAAGAATCCTTGTTTTCTTATGTGCCATTAAACTTGTTATAAATAACTTCTCATTTCCCGTTTCCTCAACAACAATATTGGCACATCTATTTGTCGGGAATACATTTTTTCTTTGTTATATTTCTCCTGTGAAAGACACAATTAAAGACACAGTTAAAGAAAAGTCCAAAGATTTCAGTGTTAAAGAAGATAAATCTAAAAAGGTTCCTGTAGCATAAACAAAGCAACATGAAGAAGATGATGAGGAAATTTTCAGGAAATTAAATATGCATTGGTTGTCTGAAGATGTTTCTTCTTTCCAAGAAGTAAATTTCATAGACTCGGAGAATGAAAATCTTCAGAAGACAGTTAAACAGTACAAGCATCAAATTGATTTTCTGAATGAAACAAAGGAAGTTTTGGTCATGGAAAACAGGAGGTTAAGAGAAGATCTTGAAGATATTAACACTAATTATCAGGAGTTGATTGTGGTTTCAAAAGAAGCATTAAAAGGGAAGAGGAAGACACAAAGCAAATTTGAATAATTAAATCAGAAAATCCAAGACTTAATTCAGCAGAATCAAGAACTGTCAATGAGGGTTGAATACTTAGAAGTTGAGCAGCAAAGAACCAGATGAAAATCACGGGCTCTAGAAGGAGTAGCACTTCTGGCTGAAGCAACCAAAGATATTTAAAAGATCATTTTTGAAAGGTGTCATTTAGTCAATTTTTGTAAAAGATGAATAATATATTTTGTAAAGCAATCATTTTGTAGTAGTTTCAAAATCTGGGTCTAGAAGTTAGTTATGTAGTTAAGTAACTATTTTTTGCAGTTCAAGGACTTGACCTAAAGTTAGTTAGGAAATTAAGAAAATGTTTTGGAGATGTAACAAGTATAAAATAAAGGAATGAAATAGTAGAGGGGTTCGAGTTGTTTGCAAGGGGAGGCTCAAAAGCTACTATGTCAAGCTAAGATCCAAACTCTTATGTAATTTTCATGGTTGATTATGATATATATGACTGAATATTGGCACATTTATTGGTCACATTTATTTGCAAGGGGAGGCTCAAAAGCTACTATGTCAAGCTAAGATCCAAACTCTTATGTAATTTTCATGGCTGATTATGATATATATGACTGAATATTGGCATATTTATTTGTCACAACAATATTGGCACATTTATTTGTCGGGAATACATTTTTTCTTTGTTATATTTCTCCTGTGAAAGACACAGTTAAAGACACAGTTAAAGAAAAGTCCAAAGATTTCAGTGTTAAAGAAGATAAATCTAAAAAGGTTCATGTAGTAGAAAGACACAGTTAGTTAGGAAATTAAGAAAATGTTTTGGATATGTAACAAGTATAAAATAAATGAATGAAATAGTAGGGGGGTTCGAGTTGTTTGCAAGGGGAGGCTCAAAAGCTACTATTGCAAGCTAAGATCCAAACTCTTATGTAATTTTCATGGCTGATTATGATATATATGACTGATAAGCCCATATTATTTTCATTTGTTGGTTTCATTTATGATTTGTTAAATCACTCAATGTGCAATTTCATTTCTTGTCTAATGTGATATTCATGAAGTGCTTGTAGATTGTGGGTGAAACTCAGCTAGCTTTCTCCGTGTTTTTTGGTTTATTTGTTATATATGGTTCATCTCAGTCTCTGATTTTTATATGATTTAGTATTTTTTTTAGCTTGTTTTATGTTACCCTCTTGTTTATGAAAATTTCAGACCAAAAACAATACACAAATACAATTTTACTTTATTTTGTTTTAGAGATTGTGTTGGCTTGTTCTTCTTGTAGTCTGGAACAATTTCTGGCACTAACATATTTGGCACCATTGCCGGGGATGAAGATGAAGCTTACATTCCATGGTTTTTTATTATTCAACTGGTTTTGAGAGGTGGGAAAAACCAGCAAAACATTTAGACTACTTTTCACCAAACAGTTTTCACAGTGGCTACTAGGAAGGTTGGGACAAGAAGGAGACCTACTTCACCATTACACCTGGGTATCTCAGACCCAGAGAAAATATTGAAAGAATCTAGGAAAATTAAGAAATTAAAGTCATCCCCGGCTTTATGTGGCCCTTATCAATCTGACCTACTGTCACCCTTTTCATTTTCCAAAGAAGAAAAACAAGATTCATCCTGGTTAACACCTTCTATACCTGTTAGCATTTTCAAATCTTTACTGATCCTCAATCCTTTAAAAGGGAAAAAGATCAATATCCTGGAAAAATCCCATTGTTCCAGTTCAAAACCACTAAAATCCTTTTTCATCCTAGTATCAGCCAAGTAAACAAATCTTTGCCTACAGCAAACCCTAGTAGTTTCACAATTGCAGCTCAGAAACCTCCATTAGATATGATGGATAGGATGGTGGCAGCTAGGTATGCTCCACTAGTCCTTCCTCAGCTCTTAAATGCTCTCCCTGGAGGAGATTATCAAAAGTACTTGCCTAGGTTCAACGGGAAAGGTGAGACAATAGCTGAGGAACACTGGGATGCATTTCTCAGTTATGCAGATAACAAAAACATTGAACCAAAAGATGTATGGATGAGAATGTTTGTGCAGAGCCTAGATGGGGAGGTTAGGAAGTGGTTCAGAGAGTTACAAGCAAATTAAATTACCTTAATAGAGGAACTTTAGTATGTTTTTATGAGGCAGTGGGGTGATACCAAGGATCATACATACTATATTACAGAATTTGGAGCCCTAAGGAGGAAAAAGGATGAGACCATAGCATATTTTTCTAAAATATTTAATAAGATGTATGGTAGAATTCCGCCAGAAATCAAACCCTCTGAAACTTCAGCAAAACTTACCTATGCAAATGCTTTTGATCATGAATTTTCTTTACACCTGAGAGAAAGAAGACCAGTCAATCTATTAAACATGCAAGAAGTAGCATTAGAGGTAGAATCAAATATTCTAGCTTCTAATAGACTGAAATTAAATTCAAATCAACAAACTTATGACAGAAAAGGTAAAAAGGAGGTTTCTCCAGTAGTTTCAACATCACAATCAGTTGATAGTAAAATTGATGAAATTGCAAAATTAGTAAAAATTATGATAGCAAAATTGACCAAATTGGAATTAGAGAAGAATACAAATCGACCTACTCAAGAAGGGGAAAGAAACCCTAATAATCCTAATCAGTTTAGCCATTAGTTTGCACCTAGGTTTATTCCCAGAGAAAGAAAGAATAATGATATACAAAGGGAGAGAAGAGAAGTTGAAGATCAAAAGGTGCCACCACCACTTCAAAACAATGTCATTGATGAAGGAGAAGCAGAGGAGGATGAGCAGTATGAAGACACAAATCAGGACATAAATCATTTTGGGGAACTGTTGACAGAGGGTTTTTTAACTGAAGAATATTATTTAAATTCTGAATGTTATGATGCAAATTTTTGTTTAGACAGAAAATGATTTAGTTTTTGATATAACAGCAGAAATATGCCAGTTTGAATCCAAAAGAGCTATTGGTTTAAGGTCAGGACCAAATAAGGTTGTACAAAGCCCTAGAAATAAAGCAAATTTTCCTCCTAAGCAATCAGAAAGTCAAACACAGGGAAAAGGGAAATATCAAGGTCATCCAGAAAAGGTAATTGAAGTTGAAGAAGTAAATATAAATCAACAGAATTTTAATTTCGAAAATGAGTTGTGCAAAATTAAAATTTCAATGCCATTCATTGAGCTGATAAAAAATCCTGGTTATAAGAATTCAGTTTTGAAAATGATGGGTTCAATAATTAATCAAATACCCTCAGATATAGTAAACTTACAAGAATAACATCCTAGAATTTTCATTGGTTCTGCATTAGCTGACAAAACTGAAAAGGATTCAAGTTCATCTCCACCTTTCTATATAACATTGATTGTCCATGATTAGATGATTCATAATTGTTTACTTGATTCTGGGGCTTCGCACAATTTTATGCCTAAGGTAGTTATGGAGGATTTAGGGTTAAGTATCACAAAACCCTATCAGGATTTATATGCTTTTGATTCTAGGGTTGTTAAATGTTTGGGAGTGATTAAAGATATGGTGGTAAATTTAACATAGTTACCCATGAAGAGTGTCATCATGGATGTTGTGGTGGAATATATTGCTCCTAAATTTGGAATGTTACTTTCTAGGTCTTGGGCTAAGAAGGTAGGGGGTACCTTGCAGATGGATTTGTCATATGCAACAATTCCTATTTTTGGAGGTGAAAATAGGAGGTTGTATAGAGAGTTACAGTTTGCTTATATTGTTACTAATGATAGGAATCCAACAAATCATCCTTTATATGTTGTAGAAAAGGATTTGGGCTCTTGTATTTTACACTTCAGTGATGACAATACAGCTGGTATGTTACAGGTGGAGAAATAAAAACTGGTCAAGTGTTCTGTAGAACAAAAAGATGAGTTGTGGAAAATGTATTTTGATGGTTCTTCAGTTAAAGAAGGAGCTGGAGTAGGTATTGTTTTGGTTTCTCCTGGTGGTGAGATGATAAGTTTGATGTATAAATTGGAGTTTGTAACCACAAATAATACATCAGAGTATGAGGCATTGTTGTTGGGTTTAAATGCTGCAAAAAATCTGGGCATTCAGCAAATTTCTGTTTATGGCGACTTCGAATTGGTTGTCCAGCAGGTAAGGGACAAGTATCAAGTAAAACAAGATTTGTTGAAGGTGTATAGGAATAAAGTTTGGGACATGATAGATAATTTATTTATAGAATTTAATATTTCTTATATTCCTAGAGATCATAACCAGAATGCTAATTCACTTGCTCTAGCAGCTACTCATTTTAAGATTCCAAAAACAACTCATTTAAAGTATCCTATAAGTCAGGTACAGACCTTCAGTTCTTGATAATATCAAACAATGGAGAGTTTTTGAAGATGACATGGAGATTAGGATATTCTTATAATTTATTGGTGAGTTCTCTAATTCTTTAATTGATCAGGAGCAAGATGATGGAACTGAAAATGTATAGGAGTATGCTAAAAATGAAATTGCTAGTCATAAAATTATTGAGTTGAAAGGTAATTTTATTCCCAAAGGTTTGGTTCCTCTTGAGAGAATTTTTTCAAAATATGAAACTCCATTGAAACCAGCTATGGAGTCATCAGAAGAAAATGTAATGGACTATAATATTGGTACAAGGGAGTATCCCAGGATAGTGAAGATTTCCAAAGCACTTTCAGTGGAGAAAAGAGAAAGGTACATTAAATTGTTGAAAGAATATGTTAATATTTTTGCTTGGTCATACGAAGATTTAAAAACTTATGACACTAGTATTATTCAGCATAAAGTGCCTTTGAATCCTAATGTAAAACCTTTCAGTCAAAAATTGAGGAGAATCAATCCTGCCTTATTTCCTGTCATAGAAAAAGAGGTTAAAAAATTATTGGATGCAAAAATCACTATTCCTCTTAGATACTCCTCATGGGTAGCAAACTTAGTTCCTGTCGGGAAAAAGAATGGAGAAATAAGGTTTTTTGTAGACTTTTGTAATCTGAATAGGTCCTCACTAAAAGATAATTATCCATTACCAAAAATTGAGCAGATTTTGTAGAAGGTGGCGGGTGCTCAAAGAATTTCAATGGTGGATGGATTTTTAGGGTACCACTAGATTGCAATGCATCCTGATGACCAAGAAAAGACAGCCTTCACTACCCCTTGGGGCACCTTCATGTATGAAAAAATTCCATTTGGATTGATGAATGATGGAGCCACCTTTCAAAGGGCTATGGATATAGCCTTTGTTGGGGAGAAGGAGAAGTTTGTTGTAATCTACTTGGATGATATTACAATATTCTCATAGTATAATGAAGAACATCTAAAACACCTCAAGCTAACTTTCTTAAAATGCATAAAGTATGGACTATCACTAAATCCAAAAAAGTCTCATTTTGTTGTGCAGGAGGGTAAGCTATTAGGACATTTGGATTCAGCTGATGGGATCAGAATTGATCCAAAAAGAGTCAAGGCCATTCTGAAAATCAGTTTTCCTAGGAGTAAGAAGGATGTGCAATATTTTATTGGGAACATTAATTGTCTGCGGTGGTTTATACCAAATTTTGTTGAAACTATTAAACAAATAATAGCTATGTTGAAGAAATATCAGGAAGTCAAATGGATAGCAGAGGTCGGGAATTCATTTGAGAAGATAAAGCAATATCTTACAGAAGCACCGGTGTTAGTAAACCCTAATTTTTCCAAATATTTCTTGACTTTTTCTTTTGCATCACAGGACACAATAGCAGTTGTTTTGTTACAGAAAAATGATGAAGGATTGGAGCAGCCAAATGCATTTATCAGCAAGACTCTCAGGGATTCAGCATTAAAGTACAGTACCTTAGAGAAACAAGATTATTAACTGGTAAAAGCTTTAAATTTTTTCAGAATTTATGTCTTACATTCAAAAGTCATTGCTTGTGTTCCCAATGCTGCCATTAAATATATTTTGACTCAACCTGATAGTGAAGAGAAATGAGGGAAATGGATTGCTAAGATAATGGAGTATGATGTAGAAATCAAGCCTACAAAGCTTGTGAAAGGACAAGGTTTAGCAAAGTTATTGGATGATTCAAACTGTGAAGCTTTAGGCCTTCATTTGATGGCAGAACAACCCATAAAAGAAGAATTACAAGTTGAACAAGAGAAGGAAAAGATTGTGGAGCAATATGCAGAATCTATATGGTATGCAGACATTGTTCATTTCTTACTGTATTTGCAAAGCCCTGAACATCTAGACAAAAACGCACTTAGGTCATTGAAATTAAAAGCTACTAAATACTGTTAAGTAGATAAGCAGTTGTATTGGAAGGATCCAGGAGGTGTTTTGCTTAGATGTTTAGACAAATCAGAAATTGAGGAAGTAATTCTAGAATCACATGAAGGAGCTTGTGGGGGACACAAATACTGGAAGGCTACTGCATATAAAATTCTGAGGTCTGGATATTATTGGCCTTCACTTTTTTCAGATGTGTATCAGCAGGTTAGAGCTTGTGTTCCTTGTCAAAAGTTTGCTGGTAAACATAAGCTCATGTAATTACCATTGAAACCCATTGTAGTCAATGCCCCTTTTTAGCAATGGGGTTTATACTTCATAGGTGAAATAAACCCTGCATCTTTAGGACATCATAGATGGATTCTGAAAGCTACAGATTTTTTCACTAAATGGGTAGAAGTTATTCCAACCAGAAATGCCACTGATAAGGTGATAATCAGTTTTATTCAGGAAAATATCCATAGCAGGTTTGTCTGTCCAAAGAAGTTACTAACTGATAATGCCAAATATTTTAAATCTAAATCTATGGTTGATTTTTCTAAACAAAATGGGATTATCCTAAATCATTCAACACCTTACTATCCTCAAGGGAATGGGTTGGCAGAATCTAGCAATAAAAATCTCGTTCAAAGCATCAAGAAGTTGTTGACTCAAAACAAAAGGTCCTGGGATTCCATGTTAAAATATGCATTTTGGGCATACAGGATAACAAATAAGAAAGCAATGGAAAATTCTCCCTTTCAATTGGTATATGGCACTGAGGTGGTTTTTCTAGTTCAGTTGGGTATTCCAGTGATGAAATGCTTCCAAGATAGTCTAGAAGAACCAAGTGATATTCAAAGAAGAGTTTATGCACTGATTGAGTTACAACAGGAGCGTGAAGATGTGGAGGAAAAATCTCAAATACATAGAAGGAAAATTAAGGAAAGGTTTGATAAGAGGATAAAAGAGAATACTTTTTCTTTTGGAGATATGGTACTAAGGTGGGATGCTAGAAAGGACCAGAAAGGTAAGCATGGTAAATTCGATAGTTTTTGGTTTGGTCCTTTCATAGTTCTGAAGATCCTGGAGAACAATACCTTCATATTGTAGACCTTGGAAGGTGAGGAATTATGCAATCCAATAAATGGATGGTTCCTCAAACACTTTTACAACTATTGAAGGTAAGAAACTTGTCATTTCATTGTGTATACTAGTGTGACAGTGATAGAATAAAGACTCCATAGCCCAATGGATGTTTTGCAGAGTAGAAGATAGGTTCATTTTAATGACAAAAGGCACTGGTCTACATGTTCTTGAAGCCTCACAAGGAGGACTTCATGCCACAGCAAGAGCTAGATGTTATAGCTAGTTTTGTTTCTAGATTACATGTTTTTTTTAAAGCATTGCTTTTCATATTTCTTTTAATTTTGAGTTTGGTTTTGGGGTATTAGAATCATAAACATACTTTTATCTTGATTTCATGTCATTTCTTTTTAGAATTTACTTTATTTTGTTGATTTTATAGTTTTAATGGGTTTATTAGCTGTACATTTTTATGAAAAGTCAAAAAAATCAATAATAAGGTTTGATCTAGGTCGAATTATATTGCTTAACCCTTGGTTTTGGAGCCCTTTGTCAAAGATGTATGTCAAACAGATTCCTGTAGCACAAAGGCGAGGGACCGTGAACTAGAGCGCTACAAGAAAATCGGGGCACTTTTAAAAACTATAATATCAGCTCGTTGGTGTTCAAAATCGTAAATGATGGATTTTACATGTGTAAAAACATAATGATACGTGTAAATATCTTATAATCATTATGAAAAGTGTGGGCTATATGGTAAGGATTATGCAGGTAAGTCGCAGTTGTCCTAAGTCTTGAAGAGTGGAATTGCTTAAGGATTTATGATAGCACATCCACGAAGTTTGTTTAGAGATGATGGTAAATTTAATGGGTGTGTGAGAAGCTGAGAACATCGTGGGTTCACCTTTTTCTTTTCTAAGTTTGACAAAATCATTAAATAACCTAGGTGTAATCATGGCTGTTGAAGATGAAGCTGTGGAGAATTGTTTGATGTGAATGAGGATAGGAGAGCATATTTCTAGCATTACAAATCATTATGGAGACATGTATTTGACAATATATAGAAAATGTTAACTGAATCACGATTTGCGTTAACAGAGGGTTAATAGTGAAAAGGGAAATTGAGAAATTGCAAGTTATGGTCAGGATTTTTCTTAGCCTCTAGTTTATTGCTACAGTGAGATACTTTTGAGATAGTTTAACTATTTTCTAAAGGAAAGATTCAGTTACGATTTAATACAGAGAAATGAATAGGAGTGGCAAGACCAACAGGGTCGAACCTTCTGATATGGCCTGGGCTAAAAGATTTCCAGGATGTGCAAAATTATTCCAGAAAGTTGGCTGGTATAATTACTTCGAAAGAATTGATGGTTATCATTCTGAAGTGTCATATAAATTTTCCCAAGGGTTAGAGAAGGATACCGTTCTATTCAATACCCTTAAAATTGAATTAACAAGAGAGCTGATAGCTGAAGCAACAACAATTGCAGATGAGGGTGAATTTTGGTTTAAGAAGGTGACATTTACCTTTAATTTGGAGGATTTCAAGTTGCCTGATGTTGTAGCAGATTGGGGCAAGGGTGTGCATACACAGAATTTCAATCCTGAATGGAGGGAGCCTATTAAGATTGTATAGATTTATATAACTTATGAAGGCAGATTTGCTTCTATTTTTAAGTATCACATCGGATTTCTACAACATCTAATTCAGGAATCGAAGATGAATCTCCCCTTTTTCTTCCTAAAAATACTGTAGAAGATGTCAAGTAGGGTAAGAGGACATGAAGATCATACTAAACAGTATATATTCCACCATGGATTGATTAAGTTGATTATTACTACTGTGCTTCAGAGAAAAGGTAAGACTTTGGATTACTTTTTGTTCTGGCTAGGGTTTCAGAGTGAAAAGGAGGACCAGTAAAAGAAGAGACAAATGAATAAATCACACAGCTTAGTTAAAATATTGAAGAAGGAGGTCATTATTGAAGCAATAGAAGAGACTACTCAAGTGAAATCTTCTTCAGTATAGAAACTTGAAGAACCTATAGATGGAGGGAAAAAGAATATTGATGAAGAAAACCAGTTGGAAATGTCTGAAGATGTGGAGGAGGTACATGTAGCATTTTTAGAACAGAAAGAAGAAAACAAATTAATTGAACTTGATCAGAATGCCAATGATATACAAGAATACATGGCAAATGTTTCTGTCCCAGCCAAGATTGAAGTGGATAACATACAGAATCTCAGTACAAAAACTAAAGGAAAGTCAAGGGTTGAAGTAAAAAGTGATGGGGTATTTATTTCAAGTCTAAATTTTCGTGGAAAGTCTTATACTATGATAGGTGAGTCAAATTGGAGACCTAAAACAAGACCAAAGAACAAGTTAAGACTGAATATGAAAAAGCTTTTGAATCCAAAATTAGCTAAGGAGAAGACTACTGTGATAGATTCAGATTCTTCATCTCAAGAAAATTTAAAAGAAGATGACGACCTGTATGAGAAAGTAGATAATAAAAGAGAATATTCAGTGATTGAGAAGCTTTCTCCAATGAAAGACACAGTTAAAAAATAGTCCAAATATTTCAGTGTTAAAGAAGATAAATCTAAAATGGTTCCTGTAGAAGAAACAGAGCAGCATGAAGAAGATGATGAGAAAATTTTCAGCAAATTAAATATCCCTTGGTTATCTGAAGAATTTTCTTCTTTCCAAGAAGGAAAGTTCATAAACTTAGAGAATGAAAATCTTCAGAAGACAGTTAAACAGTACAAGCATCAAATTGATTTTCTGAATGAAACAAATGAAGTTTTGTTCATGGAAAACAAGACTCTTAAGAGAAGATATTGAAGATATTAACACTCATTATCAGGAGTTGATTGTGGTTTCAAAAGAAGCATTAAAAAGGAAGAGGAAGACACAAAGAAAATTTGAAGAGTTAAATAAAAAAATCCAAGACTTAACTCAGCAAAATCAAGAATTGTCAACAAGGGTTGAAGACTTAGAAGTTGAGCAGCAAAGAACCAGAAGAAAATCATAGGCTCTAGAAGGAATAGCACTTTTGGCTGAAACAGCCAAAGATCTTTAAAAGATCATTTTTGACAGGTGTCATTCAGTCAAATTTTGTAAAAGATGAATAGTATATTTTGTAAACTTCAATCATTTTGTAGTAGTTTCGAAAGCTGGGTCTAGAAGTTAGTTATGTAGTTAAGTAACTGTTTTTTGCAGTTCGAGGACTTGACCTAAAGTTAGTTAAGAAATTAAGAAAATGTTTTGGAGATGTAACAAGTATAAAAGAAAGGAATGAAATAGTAGGGGGGTTCAAATTTTTTGCAAGGGGAGGCTCAAAAGATACTATGTCAAGCTAAGATCCAAACTCTTATGTAATTTTCATGGATGATTATAATATATATGATTGATAAGCCCATATTATTTTCATTTGTTGGTTTCATTTATGATTTGTTAAATCACTCAATGTGCAATTTCATTTCCTGTCTAATGTCTTATTCATGAAGTGCTTGTAGATTATGGGTGAAACTCAGCTAGCTTTCTCTATTTTTTCTGGTTTATTTGTTATATATGGTTCATCTCAGTATTTGTTATATATGGTTCATCTCAGTCTCTGATTTTTATATGATTTAGTATCTGTTTTATCTTGTTTTATGTTACTCTCTTGTTTATGAAAATTTCAGACCAAAAACAATACAAAAATATAGTTTTACTTTATTTTGTTTTAGAGATTGTGTTGGCTTGTTCTTCTTATAGTCTGGAACAATTTCTGGCACTAACAGGAACCACATCTTGTCCATAGGTAAAATGCGGTGGTGGACAAAACTATGAAAATGTTGATGGTTGCTCATTTCCAACTTCAAATTTGAGGAATTCAAGGAAAATATTGACATTTCATCTTGCAACATGGTGTTGAAGAGAAATATGTGTAACAAAATCCCCCCCAAAGAATCACTTCGATACAATAGTCCAAATATCAAAATTCATCAACGACCAAGGTCATCCTGCAATAAATTTACACTTTGATACATATCCATATGATTCACAACATTGATTTCAACCAATACAATGCAGATCCATGTGATATATAAACAATCATGGCTACTACAATACAACATAGATCCATGAAGAAGAATCAAATTTGGACATATCTACCAAACATACAGTGTAGATCTATGTCATACAGATGCAAATATGAGCACATCCACGACCATACAAATGTGTATCCATGCTATGACTCATACAAATACTCCATCACAACCTAGGGAAAGCAATGAGCACTAAAAAAATACCTAGGGTCTCCCTATCGTCTTCAACAAAGTATGATTCTAACTCATTCCTGTTGATAAAAAACAAGGGACCATATGCATGTGCACTGATTTACGTGACCTAAATAAAGCGTGTCCCAAGGACAACTACCCCACTCCCTTCATCGATCAGATCATTGATTCTTATGTGGGTAGTGAAGTATTTTCATTTATGGATGGATTTTTTGGGTATAATCAAATCCAAATCAAGCTGGAAGACTAGCATAAAACATATTTTATTTTTCCTTGGGGGACCTTCACATACAAGAAAATGCCCTTCAGTTTGAAAAATTCCGGAGCTACTAAGGGTTTCATGCACTTACTTAAGAATGACACCCCATTTCCATGGGATGAAACTGCACAACTCGCATTCAAGGAATTAAAAAAGGATTTATCGTCGGCTCCTTTATTACGTCCACCAGATTAATCTAAATATTTTATATTGTATTTGTCTACGTCGGAGTAGACTATAAGGGTAGTATTGGTTCAGAAGGACGACAAGCTTCAAGAGCATGTTGTCTATTATCTGAGTTGTGCATTAGCTCGTCCAGAACTTGACTACTCCCATGTCAAGAAATCAACATCAGCAACTATCTATGTTGTTCAAAGGCTATGTCACAATATTTTACTAAAGACAACAATAGTGGTGGTAGATGTAAATCCTTTTCAATATATTTTGTCCCAACGCATAATCGGGGCAAAATTCAAAAAGTGGATAGTCATTCTACAAGAGTTTGGTTTGGATTTCCAATATGCTAAATCCTGAAAATCCTTAGTTTTTGTAGAGCTAATCTCGTAATTTCCTACGAAAGAGAATGTAGTGGTGGAAGATGACTCATTCCCATATGAGTATATCTTTCTGATTTCCACCCTTTATCCATGGTACGAAGATATTCTTGTATATCTCCAGACTCTGAAGTGTCATGCTTCCTTCTCACAGGAAGAGCAACATAAATTGTGTGTTAATGCAAAAAATACCTCATTATTGACGATACCTTGTATAAACGAGGGGTAGATTCGATTTTGCATCGGTGCCTCACCCACAAGGAGGTTCATCGTGTCCTAAATGATTCCCATAGTGGAGCATGTGGGGGTCATTTATATGGGTTGACAACGGCCCAGAAATGTTTTTGTGTCGGTTATTTCTGGCCCACAATATTCAAAGATTGTGGAAGCTGTGAAGTAGTGTCATTCGTGTCAGATCTATACCTGAAAAATGTGGTTGCATCCTTCTATGTTGTTTACCATCATCACAATAGATCCCTTCACTAAGTGGGGGGTAGATTAGATGACGTGCACCCAGTTTCTACTGGTGGTACAAATACATCATTGTGGATGTAGAGTACTTCACAAAGAGGGCAGAGGAAACTGGTGTTTCTTATATATTTTGTTGGTTATTATAGATGTTAGTTGAGTGGTTCATAGGTTTTACGGATGGCGCTAGCCGCCATACTTGTAACCTGGCTTCAACTTCCTAGGTTATATATTCACCCTCGGGACAACTAGTTTCCTCCGGTGGTGCTTGCTTAGGTCCTGCTACTAATAACGTGGATGAATACAGGGCAGTTATTGAGTTGTTATGGGATGTTGCACTATGTGGCATTACCCGTCTGTTCATACTTGACTCTTAGCTCGTGGTTTCCCAACTCAACAGTGATTATCAGGTGTGAAACCCTACTTTGCTACGTCAATTTTTGCGTGTAATATTACTTGAAAGAAACTTTGAATACATTTTCATTTAATCACATTTCAATGAATGAAAATACAATTACTGATGCTTATGTGAATTACATATTAGACTATCACTTAACACACACTTTGTAAAATAAATATAACAGATACATTTGAAACACATATAAATAACCAGAAACACATATATATATGTAAAATATGTCCATAGATATATCATTTTTTTGATACGTAGATCCTGTCATAGTTGTATCAATATACAAAAAATGGGATCATCATCCATATATGTCTAATTCTAGGCATGTTCCTCACCCTCCTTGGTTGCACTGCTTCTACGGCCTCCCTTTAATGAAGAACAACCCTAGATACCCTTCTAAGAAGGTGTATCCAAGTCGACAGAACCCCCACTACAAACTCCTGCATTATAATCAGGATCTGCTCTATTCGTAATGTAGGGACACCTGGGGTTAGCCTGGCTAGCTTCCCCTCTATAACTTGTAGCATGCTATCATCCCCACCCTGTGTTGGCCACACAAATTTCCTAGGATTCCCATCGGGGCGTACGGGTTCGACATATGCATCTAAAATATTAAAAACGGTGAAGCTCATATACATATGCATATATAAATTTATGAATAAAACTCATAAAAATTAAATAATTTAAAAAAGATAAAATATCCCTATCTTTCCCCATGATCCCCCTGGCGGGAGGACGAGTTCATTGTCTCCTTGGAAGTCTAATCCAGCATATGGGAATCGCTCGAGAGTAGGCACTTTCCTTTCCCACCAAAGATAGAAATCATTGTCATAACCTCTTTGGACTCCACCTCCGCCACCTTGACGGAGAAATATGTCTCCCCATATAGTAAGTCTAGCCTGGCGGGAGGAGAGCAGTGGTAGTGGTGCTGCAGGGCTGAGAGTAGGAAATCTTGAAGAAGAAGAACGACACCAAAATTCTAGCATAACCAAAGTTATTCCTTCATCCCCTCTTGCAATCAGAGATTTGTTTTCTCATTATCTGGATTATACGCGAACACCAATCAAACACCGTGCCTTGCTTACATGCCACTGCAACTCGCATATGATTCCGAGTGGCCAAGTGTAATGAAGAAGAACCAGCAATCCTTATTACCATGCTTACCATCACTCGTAATGTAAATTTATTTATTTGTGAGATTGGGACACATGTCCCCTTCTTCTGTGTACATAGTGGACAGTAAGTATCAATGTAATCCTGAACACTCATAAGGTCACCACCCCTACCAGTTCCCTCAAGGTTTATAGGCATGCCTCTACGAGAAATCCCTGTAATGAAATAAATTCCTTCTACTGTAATCTCCAATATCTCTCCCTTTAGATCAAATAGACCAATTCCATGGTCCCAATATCCTATAGGATTCTAAAATACATACGTTTTCTCTCATGTTGGATGTACAATAGAATTTTAGTAAGCCGCATTGTTGCAATGCTTGCAAAGTCAGGGCATCTCGCATTGCCTCTTGATCCATATCTTCATGCTCTCTCTCTCTCCACTTCAAAACCATTTTGTACCTTCCAAATGACCACATTCAATCATTAGAACCCATCAATTTATTTTGGTTTTGGCCATTTTTTTAATTTTTTATAGGTCACGCAGCATACGCGACTGTGCTTTCAGCACAGCGCATGGCGTACATGGGTTGTAGTGCAACAACTCGCGTATAACACATGTGTATGTGACTACTATGAAGAAAACCCATGTACGTTGTGTTATCTTCTTAGGGCATGCACAAAAATATAAAATTTTCCACTAAAATTAAAAATTGAAGGGATAGAGAGAAGGAGAAAGGAGAGATAACCAACCCACAACTCGTGGAATTGGACTTGGCCCAGTGGTTTGTCCCTGGTGATCAACTGAAGTCTAGAGCTAAAACTTGCCAAATTTAGTAATTTTCCAAATGGTATGTCTATTTTGGGGTTTTGAACTATTTATAACAAAAATTTCAAATTTTTGACCCATTATCTATAGTTTAAAATCAACTTTTAATGTATGGACTAATACCATGGTTTTTTGCTAACTACAGCAATTCCGTGATCATTAAAATGTTGTTTTCCGTCACATATAGGGTAATATTTGGTCCTCGTTGTTGTCTTTACACTTATACCTTATCCGTCATTAAACCCTAGGATCAATTTTTCATCCATGGACTATGGTGTCAAACCACTTTTACCTCGTACACATCATTTTTCCTCTGTGGATAGGACCTTCTTCTCATGGGTACCCTAGTTTAAAACACTTTATTGTCTTTCTGGTACCCATGCCGCAGTAGTGTTAGGTTTGCGGGAGCCTTCTTATTTATTTTTCAGGACAAAATGAGCCTCATTTTGTATCTTTTTATGAGTTATCGCTGTTTACAAGGATATTGCACTTATGGAGTCTTCTTTAGGCCCTGGTCCGACTCCTCAAAACAGACTAGACTTCCAAGTAAACTTGTTCATTTAGAATAGTTAAGAATAAGTGAACGGGAATCTACATTGGTGGTAAGTTATCTCTTTCTCAGACCATGTAGATTATTTATGCGAAAGGAATACTCTCTTTTCTATGGAATTGAGAAGACTATCTTCAGGCATAGGTCTGTCTCTTTTCCGGACCTATGGGACTAAAGTTACATAAAAGGAACACCCAGTATGAGCTTATTTTTCTCTTTTTTGTGCTATGAACCCAAACATGAAAAAGATTTCGAGCGTACTTTATGTCTTTGTCATTCTCGCAAAACATAAAGAACAAAGCATTGAGTTTACTATTGTAAGCCCCAATTTCTTGCAATCAAATGGATCTTTCCGAGTAATCTTGCCTTCCTTCACACTTGTTAAACTCAGGCTATTTCTTGCTTCTGAAGGTGCATCGGTCTGGTACCATTTTACCCCTTTTTCAGACCTTGTTGACTAAGAATGAAAAAGTTATACCTTAATCTTGTGGGATCTAAGAGAGTTCTTCTATGGTTTATAATTTTTATGCCTCACGAGACTAAATTGTGTTAAAAAGCACCCCCCTATATTCTTCTTTGGAGTTTTTAGACTCTCAAAATTATGAAAACACCAACGAGCATCCATTAGTTTCGTCTCGTAAAATCAACGAACCAATGACATATCAAGCATTATTCTCCCCTCTTCAAGCTTGTAAAAAATGAAGAGAGACTTGAGCTGACTTTCTTGGACTCATTAAAACTTAACAAGAAATATAAGGAAGAATTACTCTCTTTGGGTTATAAATAGTGGAAACATGTCATCCTTGAACAAAGCACTCTCTGAACTTTCTAATACTCATGTCTTAGTTTACACTTCCAACTCTGCTATTACCTCGATTTTTTACTCCTCCACTTGTCATTCATACATGGGGAATTTGATCATGTCTCCTACATGACAGATAATTCTAGTTGTCATATCTCCAAGCCGAAATCTTCCTTGGGCCACCTCTGTGTCATGATCATTGTTCAAGGATCTATACCTTTGTCTGATTATTATCCTGATTCCCATCATTATCCTCTCTGAGAATTCCTTGTGTCTACCTTCCCACATCTAAGTTCCTAGTCACTCTTGTGATCTGTTGAAGGATTTATTTCCTTCCCCCTTACATCATGGTTTCTCATTAGCATCTCCTGAAGACGAAGACCTAGAGTTTTGACGATGGTACCTTAGGATTCACTACTTTTATTGGTGAAATCCTTTGCTTCAGTTGTCATCATCACTCATTTTATGAAATTATGTTGAGTTCCTTCCATGTTCGAATTCAGCTCATCTATTCACATGGTAGGGATTGTACTGGTTCCTTTGGATTTGGACGAAGACCTTAGGTTCATCTCTATAACCTAAGTTGCATAAGATTGTGTTTTGTTCAACAACACTATTTTCATATTTTGAAGACTCATCATTGTATATTGTGGGTTCGATCCACCTTTGTAATATGCGTGGTCTTGGTACTCATATCATATGATGGAATCAAATATTGTAAAGGAGATAGTGTTCTACTTCATTGAACATGGAATCCTCAGATATGATTTTGTATATGACTTTCATATGCCATTGTTTCAAGTACCTCCCTGCTTCCTTGGTAATTGAGTTCTCAAAGATTAAATATTGTAATATATTTCGGCCATCGCTTCCCTCTAACCTCACACATTAGGGGACATTTGTTATCATGTAAAATGGCACTACTTCATCCAAGTACTGACACTCAATGTGTCGGTAAACAAAAGGACAAAATGGATAGAAGTGGCCAAAACACTATAGATGGGCATGACCTTTGATGCATCATTGTCCTACCATCTTGACTTTTTTTTTGTAAGGCCATTAGGGTGAATACGTGACTATTACCATTGTGACCCGGGTACGATACACGAGTATTGACATTGCAACTTGCGTATACATCATTAGGGTTAGAACCCGTGGGTTTCTCTTATGAAAGTCATATATCATACGTGACATGCTAGTATTAATAGTCACGTATGCCTTAATCCAAAGTTAAAAAAATATAAACACAATTAGTCGAGGACAGTTGGGCCCTTAATCATAACTATGCCAACTTCCCCAACCATCTCAACCTTCGTAAACTCTCTCTTTCCTCATGTATAAATAGAGGGTAAAGGTTGAGGCTAATCATCATGAATTCTAGAGCAAAGTTATGCTGGTGGTTTTCCTTTAGATATCTTGGAGCAGTAGAACTCAGTGTCTTTGGCTATTAGAGGAGCACTTGTCTCAGATGTTGGTTGTAATATCACCTCACTTGTTTATTAATAAAGAGAGTCTTTCTTCCAATATTGTGTCTTTGTACTCTTATGTATTATGATTTATGAATTGTCTTGTCATTTCATTGCAAGCATATTATTCCATTGATCATATATACAATATATAAGATATTGTAGGAAAGGTCTTGCTCTTTGCAGGTGTTGGAGATTCCTTGGAATCTGTGGAAGCAATTTGAAGTGAAGAAGAAATCTAGGATCGAGCATCATAAATAAGGTATGTCTAATTTCTTCTTATTTCTATTTCAAATTCTGAAATGGTTGATTTTCCGCAAGTTTATTTAGTACGTTGGTAACCCCAAAGACCCTAGGTTATAAGGTTGTATTCTCTTGAACAACAATACCAGGAAATAATGCGACGTTGGATGATGCATACTTTGAAAAGAATCAAAGGATTAATATGACTCCTGAAAGTGGATCAACTTAGAGACAAGCTGAAAACCCAATTGTTTGGATTAAATATAGACATGTGTCATGTTCAAAGGTGACTAGATACTTCCATTATTACAAATGAAACATAGTTCCCTTCCATTAATTTCCCCATCATGGTTTATGAGTGCCCCTTTGATTTTTAACGAGTTCAAAGAGGGTAACAAACACTCGTTGCATCTTATCATAAGATATGTCTATCATAATATGTTTTCTGAACTTGAGAAAGGAGGGGATCATTTCTAAAAAAGGGTCTCTTAGTGTTTAGTTTAACAAGTCCATTGAAATAAAACTCGATATCGTTCATGTTTAGAGAGTCTGAAAAAAACTGAAGAAGACTCTGAAAGATTCTTTTTAGTACAGTTTAGTATCCTAGGCCCAAAAAAGTATAAAATAATTCGTAGAAGAACTCTTCTAGTCAATGACTAGAGTATACATTTTTCGTAACTAGTCAATCTGAACTGAAAAAAGGGGTAAAATACCATCGAAAAGATGAGTCTTCAAGTCCTTTTACAAGCATGAAGATGACAAGTTTACTCGACAATCCTTTCACATTTTAAGAGTCAGAAAAGAGTTTAAAGAGGACTCTATTAGGGTTTCTTTTTCATAAAAAAGGATTAACGAGTCTAAAAAGTAATAAAATTTGACTCAAAAACTAAGTCCTAGGGTTTAACGAGCATGACTAAAGTCTTAAACTAGTGCTCGAAAGATTTTTGTTTTGATCGAGAATGAAAAAAGACAAAAGAAAACTTCTCCATAGCCAAAAGTACCTAATCCATATGACCTACAATTTCTCAAAAAGACCATTAGACCTTCATTTAGTCAAAATTTAAACTTTAAATGACTATACTTAGGGTAAAAAATATATTTCAAAATGGTAAATAAAACTAGACAAAAAGTCAAAAATAGTTACCATTTTGTTTTTACCCAATTTGGAGAGAAAAAGGGCCATTTTGAGAGCAAACTTCGAGCGTGGATTACATAGGCTACGGTTTACCATTTGACAAATCATCCAAACAAGGTAAATCCTGAACTATTCTGCTACATTTTCATGGTTTCCTTTTTCAATTTGATGCATTTTTTGGTGTTTGGGGGGCATTTTCCAAGGGGGAAATGCATGTTCTGGGCATTATGTGTTTCCCTTTCGGGAATTGCAATGATAAAAAACACCACACATTTCCCCGAAGGAAAGTGCGGTTCCACCGCTGTATTCGAAAGGAGAGAATGTGGTGGTGCAAACTAACCTAAAGCACTTCAAAAATAGAACAAAATAAATATTTTTAAGAATTTCAAATGAATGAAAATTATCTTCATTTTGGTTGTTTAGCAGGTTGCATCATCGAAAATGGTTGTGTTTAAAGAATGTGAGCACGAGTTGGATGAAATTTGTGGAGTGAATGATTATGGTACCGTAAACGCTCTTCGAGAATGCAGGCTTCTTAAATTCTTTAGAGTTCCCAGCATGAGGGCACAAATTGGGTTGTTGGAGTATATACTCAGGATGTGGAATCTTGAGCAAAAACATTTTGAAATGGGTGCTCATATACTTACGGTGGAAGTGGAGGAAATATACTTCCTAACAGGGATTTCTAGGATAGGAGCTCCCATGTCTATGACTGGTCCTCATGGTGGGGATGTTACTACATAGGGCCTCATTGATCAGTATTGTTTCCTAGTTACTTAGACGAGTGGGAAAAAGATTCTCATCAAGGACGTGATGGAATTACCCTTGAGGACGGTCCTTTTCACCATGCAGAGGATTTTTGGGAGCCAAGGGGATCATCATGAATCTAGGGATTACATGTTTTATTCCCTAAAGTCAATGACATCAACAATATTCAACTAGGTTGAAGCCTTGCTAGCTACATTCAAAGAACATCTTACCAAGTGTCGTCGCGGTGAGTTAAAAAGGTTTGGGTATGGTACCATATTAGTATCCTTTTTCCTATAGAGGGTTCCCTTGTTGAGGGAACAGGTGGCTTTCAATGATCTCAGAGCAATAGATACGCACCTGCTCAGGTAGGTTGAGGTCATGGGACCGCCGTGGTTGCGGGGTACCTAGGATTAAATATGGGTCCTCCTTCTTTCACTAGTTGGATGACTGGCTTCTCATGGTCGAGGATTATTCCTACGTAGGCACTGATTTTCAAGGAGACACAGACTTAGCATTGCCTGAGGATGATAAGTGGGGACATTTCAGTGAGTAAGACACTAAAATGAAAGTTTTTATGTTTTTGTAATTTTATAATTTTTATGTGTGGTAATGAGACATGTTTCTGATTGTGCAGATGTTGGCATAGCAAGACCGGGAGGGTCTTCTCCTATTGATAGGTAAGTCGGTGCTCGATTTGTATTCCATGATGACGATGAGATGACTAAGCTTGAGGAGAACCTCAACAGGATGACTTTAGATATTCCTAACATCTCTGTGGATGACCTCCCTAAGAGGCACCAATGACACACAACTGGTATGTCGGGTCCTTTTGGTTGTTGCTTAGAGTACCAAGGGCCATTATGTGCTATCATGAACATCATTATGGCTTGAAAGGATATGTACACTAAAATATACAAGCTTCATTTTTTGTTATCTTATAGTGTTGAAAGCTAGTATGCTTCATTCCAAGTCTTGATACCACATTTTGGTACTTAACACTTTATATATATACAAACTCATATTTTGCGGACTACATATTTTTTATGATGGAATGTGATTTACATGAGTTTTATCTTTTTACACTGTTTATCTACAATTTCACATGTTATTTTGTATATCTATATGTCAAGAATGGGCAATATTCTAGTCCAACATGTAATTAGCAAGTGAATCAGCAATCGAATTAAAATACCTTGGAACATGTTGATAATTAATAGACTGAAATGACCTATCAAGTAAAGGTACCCTTCAAAAAAGATGAATAAGTATTGGGTTTAGAATGGCGAATACATGGTTCAACTGAGATACCACCAACTGGGAGTCCAAAAAGATGATCAAGTGATCAATATCATGAGGCGAAGCTTCGGTTAACAACCCTATCACCGCATGATATTCAACGATATTGTTGGTAGCGGGACCTAGGCAGAATCCTGTTGAACTAACTAAGGCATTAGCTTGGGAATGCAATACCCAAGATGTTGAAGTAAGATTCATGGTATGGATGCTAGCCCCATCAGCAAAACAGTAGTAAAGACTCATATGCAGAATTTAAAACATGGAATAAGTAGTGTTGGACAAGACTCAAAACCATATTAAAATAATAAAACCACACTAAAAAATTCAAATATATACAAATGTACAAGGTATTGATGCAAAATGTTCTAGGCATAGTACATTTTCACGTACATCCCATTGTGAGCTTGTTCGAAAGGTATTATGTCATAATCCACTAAATCATAGGTCCCTTTATCTAGAACTTTGCTAACGATGTAGGGACCATACCACATTGATTCAAGTTTCCCCTTTCCCAATTTATCATGTTTCTGATCGTATGTCAGAATAAGGTCTCCTTCATTAAAGACGCGAGGTTGAACTAATTTATTGTATTATACCTTGATGTGTTTTTTATGCGCTTCATTGGATAAAGTAGCATCTCGTCGCGTTTTGTCAAGATTCATAAGATAAAGGAAAAGATCTTCCTCGATCGAGGTATTAGGAAGAAGCTTGACAGCTAATTTCAGTGACGGAATTTTGCATTCGATAGGTAAAATAACTTCCAGTCCATAGACTAATTAGAAAGGTGTGAAACCGGTCGTTGTTTTTATAGAAGTTCTATACACCCAAAGTGTGGAAAACAAAGTTAATTTCCAATTGGATTTATGTTCTCCAACCATCCGACGAAGCATGGTCTTAAAGAGTTTTTTAATGGCTTCGACTTGGCCATTAGCTTGTGGATAGTAGGGGGTTGAGTTATCATGACGAAACCCAAACTTGGCACTTAGATCAGCCATCATCTAATTACAGAAATGATAGCTGTGATCAGTCACTATATCCCGTGGAACTCCAAACCTAGCAATGACATGGTTGAGCAATATGAGGGCGGAAGTATTACCATCCTCAACATATGTAGGAATTTCCTCGGCCCATTTTGTAAAATAATCAATAGATACAACAATGTAACCATGCCCCCAGTTGAAGTAGGATTACAATGCATGAAATCCATCCCCAATTTGGCGAAAGGGCCAATGGAAATGATGGGGTGTGATGAAGCAGGGTGGGTGCTCTTTTTTGGATAAAAGAGATGGAAGGGTGGGCATTTTTTGACTGCTTCATGGAAATCCTTAAAGATCGAGGGACAAAATTAACCAGCACAAAGTATTTTTGAGTTGTAGCCATCCCAGAGAGATGATCGCCACATGCTCCAGAGCGGCAATCATTTAACACCTGTTCAGCGTCATCATGTGTTAAAATCGTCGGAGAATAGAATCAATACCACATCGATATAGGGTATCATTGAGAATCATATAATATTCAGCGTGATGATGAATGTGTAGCAGGGATTTCTCCTTGCTACAGGGGCAGGAATGACTCCCTTCTATTTATAGGACAGAAGGGTAGGCTCCTGCATGTGAAAATGCTGAAAAGAAAGTGGAAATAAAATAAAGAATAGAAAGAAGAGAAATGGCTGGAAACCCCTCTGCAAACACTATTAGGGTTTAGCTCCAGCTACCTGCAAACAACATGTTAGAAACCAAAATACCTCCAAAACAAGTTAGGCAATAAACCTGCAAATAAACCATGGATTAGAAAGAAAAGAAATTACTAAGAAAATATAGAAAATAACAAGCTATACCTTCTCTTTGAGTGGAATGGGCCACCATGCCCTGGTTGGAAGGAAGCACCTCCCTATCTCACTCAACAATGGATGAGGAGCTATGGCTCAATGGGGAGAATGGATGGAGGAGAGAGGGATGTGGGTGGCTTGAGAGGAAAAGGTGTCTCAAGGCATCCACGGGCAGCATAACAGTATGCAAGAGAGGTGTGTCTTTGAGAGTGACCCCCCACCCTCCTTTTATAGATTTTTTGGGGTTTTTAGGGTTTTAAGCCCTTGGTCTGGGCTTTAGCCCCTTCTGCCCTAATTTTAGCTCCTTTTAGGGTTTTAGCCCCTTTTTGGGGGCTTTAGCTCCTAGGAGAGTATTTAGGCTCCCTTTTGGGGTTTTTAAGCCCTTTTCTTCATCCTTGAGCCTTTTTTAGGGTGTGTGGGTCTAATAGAGGGTCGTGAAATGGTGTCCTTGGGTGGTGTAGGTCATGGAGAGCTGAGTGAGGGATTTTTTGGGTTAACAGATTGCCCCCTGATGTGTGAGGGAAGGAGCTCATCATATGGATGACGGGCATCATAGGATTTGCTGTGGAGAGGGTGTGCTTCCGAGGGCTAGGGCATGGTGGCTTTTGGTTTTTGTATTAATATGGTTCCCATCAATGGGTGAGATACAAATAATGTGTGACATGTATATGGACGATGTGGGCATCCCCATGCTCGTGACAATGTCAAAAGAATAATTTGATCTATGCTCTAAAATACAAGAGCCGATCATATACAACTGATGGTACAATAATGGTTGCCTCAATGTGAGGCTGAATACAATACTGATCTGGTACATTGGACCTGTGACATTCTCATGGAATGCTATATCTTCATGACTGATGGCCTACTGTATTTGGGACGGTACATAGTTGTATGGACTCACTGATTGAGAGTCATAATCTCTGTGGTACAAGTATGCTGCATCAATCATAAATCTATATAGAAGCACTACTGGGGCTTTTGAACACTGTCTCCAACACAACCCAAAAATCACAAGGGACATAACCTGTTTAGGTCCCTTGAATAGACTCATCAATGTGCTAGATTCAGGTGACATCCGGGGTCTTCGACCAAGTACTGTGCGGACCAAACCCTGTACGAATATCAATGGTGCGATGATGTAGTTGGAGTCAAGCACGTGAGAAACAACCATCCCGAGAGGAAATAAGGACTCCTCTCAAGTGGTCCAAGGAACTCATCAATGAGGTTAATGAAACCAAGATACAGGGACCTTTGGGTCTATCCTATGGAATATATGTGTTGTTGTCAACAGAGGGAGACCTGCCCCTAGTCAAGGTAATGATGTTTCCTTGACCAAGAGTGTGAGGGAGATAACCGAAAGGTGTGAGACAATCTGCGAACCGACCCATTGAATGGGGGGGGGAGGGAAAGAATTGAACAGGGGCAGGGGGAGTGTGGTAGACTCAAACTTCCTTTGTTCAGAGTATGATGGTAGGGCGGACCAGGAAACAAATGAAACTTGACTCATGGGAATGGGATCATAGCTGTAATACCGGAAATGTCACTGCAAATGGGAAATACTTGGAGGAGGTAGACACTTTTGATATTGATGGGATCCAAGAAAGACACATTGCAAAGTACTATGAACAAAGGCGACCCAAAGGGGGAATGCTGCCAAACTGTTTTCTGTGGGGTGGTGTCTAGGGACACTGTTATGGTACAATCTCGTGGATTTTTGGTGAGCCCGAGAAGGTAAATGCTCGATGGTGCTTTCAAATTTGTGGACCGGGTGGAGGGTGAGACTCGACTGCGATGGGTTGCACCGAAGTTAAAACAACCTGGGGCATTACTAGTTGAGCCGATGGATCAAGATACCATACTGAAATTCCCAATGTAAAGTTGGGTAGGCTTAAGGTGGCCATTACTGGCTTGCTCATGACACCGGGTGGGGGAAAGAGGAAGGGAATTGTATGGAGTGGAGATGAGCCCAGGTAACTCCCTGCTAGTTGCATGTGGGGATGCGGTTGTGGTTGCAGTTGCGCATAATGTTACTACTGCGGGTGATGTTGCAACTGTTGTTGGTGTTGCAGCTGCGGATGATGTTGTGGTTGTGGTTGGGGCTACGGCTTCAATCGTTGTTTGGGTGCAGCAGTGATGGATGAGACCATGCACAAGTCTGCAGTCTCATTTTGTGTCGGAGGCAGTGACGCAGAGGGGAAAGGAGCCTTCATGGTGGGATTGGCAAACAACCGAGGGCCCTCATCCAACAATGGGGATGCTGGTGTGTTGTCAACCATAGTGTTGATTGCAGGGATGACATTAGCATGTGTAGTCATTCCTTGTGGCTCAATGGTGGTGATGGTAGGGATAACGTTGGTGGGTGTCATTAACCCTTGCGGATCATGATAAGTGAGTTGATCAACTGTCACAATCTTAACTCCGTGAGGGAACATCATGAGATGGAAGATAGTTTATGCGACCGCTCTCATAGCATACATATAACTTCTTCCGAGGAGAAGGTTATAGTCCAGTTGAGCGTTGAGGACCTCTATGTCGATCAGCACTGTCTTCCTGGCTAATGTGATGGGGACATGGGGGAGGATTCCTTGGGATTTAGTGGGATGTCCATCATAAGCCCACAGAGTTGTGGAGGATGGTTGCAGAATTGGTGATCCGAGTTTCTGCCAAACCGAGGTGGATATAACACACGTGGATGCCCCCTCATTCACTATGCACCGGTGCACAACCAGGTTCCGGATAGATACTGGGATTTGGAAGGCGATGATCGATGGCATGCATGGTTCTCCATTCTCTATGTCGAACATGATCAACTTGGAGTCGGAGGGGTCTACAGCCCCTAGGGAGGCTAGTAACGCTTTTCACTGTGTTGGGCACATTTTGAGTACCTCCAGAGTGGACATGGTCATTGGTGTTTGGGCCAAATCATCCACAATGCTATAGCTAACAGTAGCTCTAGCTGTGGCGTTGTTGGCCACTCAACGTATGTGGGGGTGAGGGAAAGGGGGTAACTGAAGAGGTAGGTTGACTGTTTTGGACATTGATGCTGTTGATGTGTTAGCGGGTTCAGTGGTGGTACCGTACTGATTTCGTCTGGTTTGCATGTTGACCTCTTCAGTCGTCATGCTAGCAGGTGGTGAACACCTATTTCGGCCATGGGAGGTTCTCCCGGAGCGTTGGGATTGGGTTGGGGAGGGGGTGCGGTTTTCACCAACCCTTGGACTGGTAGCGGGTTTTGAAGCACCATAGGAGGAAGTCCTTGTGGTGATGGGTTGGGTTGGGCTTGATGTGCAGCGTTGGCGGCCTATTGAACCTCGTTCTAAATGGCCTTCTTAGCTCGACCCATGAGGGGACACTCGAATGTGTAGTGCCCATAGACCTCACAGAGTGTGCATGGTTGGTTTGTGCGCAACGGAGTGTTGCGTCTAGGAGAATTTCGTCGTGGGGGGTTTTGGGCGGTTCAATTCGCTGCGGCATTATTAGGAGGATTTGGTTGTTGACCGCCTCCCTGCGGTTGGTTATTGGCTTGGTTCCAGGGCCTATTATTTCTAGCTTTCCCTTGTTGATTGTTGGGGGTAGGCTGGTTGGGATGGTTTTGTTGTGCAAATACTTGTCCCAATGGAGCGGGTTGAGCAGGGGCGAGGGCTTGAACTTATTGCATTGGCAGTGCATAGTAGATTTGAGTGGGAGGCGGTGCCGCAAATGTGGGAATTTGCCCTGCATACTGCTGTGTAGGATAAGCCATGGCATGAGCTTGTTGCAGTGGCACAGGTTATGCATAGGAAGTTGTTTCTCTGGACTGGGACATCATTCTAGCATAGTTCGGAGCTTGGTTTTGGTAAGCAACATTCACAGTGTTGCTTGGTTGTGATGGAACTGCAGGTGGTGTTAGTCGGTGTTGTGGCTGTTGGGAGACTGATCCTATGATTCCATCTGCAGCATGGGATGTCCCTAGTGCGTTGCGGTAAAAGGTGCCTACGTAGGGAGCATCTGGGATGACGGTGTACAGGTATCCAGACTGAGTGTAGATCAAGTCAAACTGTTGGGCTTTCAGTATGGCCTCTTCCTCGGATTGAGGATGTTCAGATGCAACGTCCTTTGCTATGGGTGGGAGCAAGGTCTTGAGGAACCAATCCAAGAATATCCTTTCGTCAAGTTGGATTTTACATAAGCTACGACGTTGCTGCCACTCATGGATGTGGTCAGTTATATGAGTGGCGGTGTTCTGATGGCAGGATAGCAGGATCTCCACCCCCTCGTCGTATCTGACGGGGAGTTGGAAACAATGTAGGAACATGAAATCTAGGGAGTTGAAATCAGGGTATTTGGCTTTTGGCAGCTCAATGTACCATTTGGTTGTAGCACCTATGAGGCTGTGTTGGAATAACCTCAGTCTCATGGAATCGTCTACAATGCTATTTGATGAGCACCATAGATGGAATGTCATCATGTGGTTTTTGGAACATTCCCTTGCTTTGCCTTCAAACTTGGGAATGTCTGATGGCAGCTTGGTTGGCATGGGTGGCCAAAAAGCTTGGTGGCGAATGGGGTCGTTTGTTAACCATGCCAAATCAGGCAAGTTAAGACGAGCCATGAAAGGTAGGTTTGACCCCAGGTTGATGTGGGATGGAGCTGCGATGGTGGTGGGATTTGCATGTGCATAATGCATCTGTACAGTTGGGGGTACTTGCGGTGGCACCATTGTGGATGGGCCAATGCCCCCAAGTGTTGTGGGGGGGATAGTATGGGTGGTAGGGACATTTCCCCCATGTATGACAGTAGGGGAAATGTAAGTGGAAGGTCCACTGCCCCCCTATGTGGCAGGAGGGGCAGTGTGTGTGGAGGGGAAACTGCCCCCATGTGTTGCAAGTGGGCCAGCTTGGCTGGTCACTATAGGTGGTGGCAGCTAACTGATGACAGTTTGCATGACTATGCTTGGGCCACCTACCGGGTTGTGGGTGATAGGTTGTGATGTGGACATGGGTCCACTAGCTATGGCTATGCTAGAAAATGGTTCCAGATTTGCACCAGCCATGGGGCTTGATGGTGCTGTGTGGAGGTCTGGTTCAAACTGATATGGGTCTGAATCTGAATCAGAGGCTGTGTGGCCTTTTGATGGTGTACGAGGTCGTTGAGAATAGGCTCGATGGTGTCGGTTCAATGTCCCGAATGGTGGTGGTTCGCCTCTTAGGCATGAGGAAGAGCATGAGGGATCAATTGTGTTAGATGTTTATCAAACTGATGGGAGTGACGTTTGGACCCCAGTTTCAATGGCTTCCTATTGGCTGTAGGTGGTCACTCGGCCACCAAGACTGCCAAAAGATAGCGCTTGGCTTTTTCCTCACGGGCATTTCTACTCAATCAGTGGGGGTTGTTGCCCATTTTGCTTGGCAATTCCTCTCAGCGGCCAGCTACTTTGGGGTTCCCGTGGTACTCCTCATAATGAGTTTCTGGGCAGAGCCCAAGTACTTCCCATGGTTGAAGCAGTCAGGGACTTATGTCCTCAAAGACTGCAGATTGTTTGAACTTAGTGTAAATTGATAAATTTTAAGGCTCTCTCAGCGTCATGAACAGAGTTGGGTTGATTACTTGGTATGGTGTATTTGTTTTTCTGTCTTTCTAGTATCAGGTGGCTACAAATGGTTTATGAATTCATCATTTTGTGGCAGAGTTCATATCATTGTTGTGCATGCAATGAATAATTAGAAATTTGTAAACAAATACAGTTTTTAACCCTGAATGTTTATGGCCTAACTAGATGACTACCTCACAATGATATTCCTCTTCAACCAAGAGAAGGTGTTGGGCTCTCAACACAATGGGAATAATCCCATCCGTAGATCCACAGGTCACCTCCCAGATGCAAGGTTGGTCAACAGGGAGGACGCTTAGCACCGTGAGAAGCCCTCCTTCTCTACCCCCTCTACCTTCTAGGTCATTCGGTTTTAATGGTTTAGAACAATACTCAATGAAGGGCCTAGGACTATACGAGCTTTCCCTTCATCGTATCCCAGAATACCCCGAAGGGTGATGACTGGGTAGAGGAGGAAGGGTAAGCAAGACTGTTAATTTTATTGTCAATTTTAGTTAAGCTACATTCATTAAGTCATTAAAATTTGTTTGGAATTTACACATTGTTTGTTCATGAATTTATAGTAAATTAAAACAGAAACTGAAATTGAACTAATGTGCTGGACAGAGGCAGCTAAGCTACACTGACAGCCCCTATTAAACTGAAATTTAACCTCTAATTGATAGACCACACATTTCTGATCAAATTTGGTGAGGGGGTCGCAAATTGTTTTCAGAAACAGGCGAGGGGGTCGAACAGATTTCACAGACAGAAGCGGTCTATGTTTCTGAGTGCAGTCGCACCTCTCAGGGGTTTAAGGGCAACCTGGTTGCGCCTGTTAAGCCAAAAAGAGCGACCTCATCCCCTGTCCAGGCCCGATAAGTACGACCTACACCGGATTTGGGGTTTTTCTGATCCTGAGTCAGATCCAGCCAACAGTAACCTGTACTGTGGCCAAACAGACTCGGATTTGCCTTGTAGAGGCTTCGACAATAATAAAACCAGTAAATAAACTAGATTTAACCTAGATCTGACAGGAAATTTTAAAAACTAGGGCATAAATGGAAAAAAAACTTGAAATTTTAAAAATCTGGACCAGGGATCCTGTGGGATCGACCTAGTATGGTCACCAATTCTGTAGCAAGGATTTCTCCTTGCTACAGGGGCAGGAATGGCTCCCTTCTGTCTATAGGACAGAAGGGTAGGCTCCTACATGTGAAAATACTGAAAAGAAAGTGAAAATAAAATAAACAACAGAAAGAAGAGAAATGGCTAGAAACCCCTCTATAAACACTATTAGGGTTTAGCTTCAGCTACCTGCAAACAACATGTTAGAAACTGAAATACCTGCAAAAGAAGTTAGGCAATAAACCTGCAAATAAACCTGGATTAGAAAGCAAAGAAATTACTAAGCAAATACATAAAATAACAAGCTATACCTTCTCTTTGGGTGGAATGGGCCACCATGCCCTAGCTGGAAGGAAGCACCTCCCTATCTCACTCAACAATGGATGAGGAGCTATGGCTCAATGGGGAGAATGGATGGAGGAGAGAGGGATGTGGGTGGCTTGAGATGCAAAGGTGTCTCAAGGCATCCACGAGCAGCATAACAGTATGCAAGAGAGGTGTGTCTTTGAGAGTGACCCCCACCCTCCTTTTATATCTTTTTTGGGGTTTTTAGGGTTTTAAGCCCTTGGTCTCGGTTTTAGCCCCTTTTTGGGGATTTTAGCCCCTTTCACCCTAATTTTAGCTCCTTTTAGGGTTTTAGCCCCTTTTGGGGGGCTTTAGCTCCTAGGAGAGTATTTTAGGCTCCTTTTTGGGGTTTTTAAGCCCTTTTCTTCATCCTTAAGCCTTTTTGAGGGTGTGGGGGTCTAATGGAGGGTTGTGAAATGGTGTCCTTGGGTGGTGTAGGTCATGGAGAGCTGAGTGAGGTATTTTTTGGGTTAACAGAATGCACTGATGATCATCATGATATAGATTAGGCTGAAATCATTGAGTTTGGAGACATATGATAAAGTATCCATACCACGGGTCTATTGTGTTGATTAGGAACAAGAACTCATTGGGATCAGTTTCCGTGATAGCACAAGGAAGGTCACATATCAGTTCCACAAAAACTAAGGATTTGTTGGAAGCAGTCTTAGTGAATTCAAGGTCAAATTCTTGTAGGATAACAATCCAACGAGAATATTTACCCCACAGTACTTGATGTTTCAGGATGTAATATATGGGGTTTTGATCCGTGAGAACAGTGGTGGTGCAAAGTAGGATGTAATGAAAAAACGTTGTACAACAATGACTATAGCAAAATATAACTTCTCCACATGTGAGTACCGAGTTTGAGAGTCTAGTAAACGCTTACTAAGATAATAAATCACATGTTCTTGTCCATTCGAATCCTCCTGCACTAGAACCATGCCAATGGTAGTAGTGGAGGCAGAAATGTAAAGCATAAATTCTTTTGAATAAAAAGGGGGGTATAACACAGGTGAGTGTGTCATTTCATGTTTTAAATTATCAAAATATTATTAAGATTAATCATCCCGAATGAAGGGAGTGTTCTTCTTCAACAAACGCATATAGCCATGCATATTCTATGTAAAATTGCACATGAAACGATGAAGAAAGTTTGCCTTCCCTTGCAAACTTTGGAGGCCTATGATGTTGGTTGGGGGGGGATAAGTCCACAATTACAACAATTTTCAAAGGACCGATATGAATACCATCCTTGGAAAAAACAAAGCCAAGAAGACGTCCAGTCTCAACACAAAAGACGCACCTATGTGGATTAAGTCGAATATGATAGTGGCGTCATCAAAGGAAAATGTCCCTAAGATGCTCTGAATGATCCTCACTCTATTTTGAATGAGCAAGGTAGATCATCTAGGTAAGGTTCTACCATATGCTTGATATCATGAAAGGCATTGGACATGGCTCATTGGAATGTGGCTCCAACGTTTTTCAAGCCAAAAGGTAACTTAGGGTAAGAAAAGGTTCCCCACAAGAAAATAAATGTTGTTTTATGTTAATCAGAGGGTAATATTTTGATCTAGTTATAGCCATAAAACCCATCCATAAAGGAGAATATGACACTTCCAGCACAGTTGTCGAGAATTTGATCGATATAGTGGGTATGAAAGTTGTCTTTCGGACAATCCTTGTTCAAATCCCTAAAATGAATGAAAACCCTAATAGTTCTCTGCTTCATGGAAACATGAACAATATCAGATACAGACTCGGTCAATGCCACAGGATAAATAAAACCATCTTTCAAAATTTTTTCAACCTCATATTTTATTGTTGCAAATTTCCTTGGGTGGACTTGACGGAGTTTCTACCTAGCAGGCTTTGTCGTCAAGTAATTTTTGATCTCATGAACTACGATGGATGGATCAATCCCTGACATTTCCTCATAAATACAGGAAAAAATATCGAAATTCTTTAAAAAGAGCTTTGTAATATTCAATTTCCATTGTTGAACAGTTCTAGCCTACATGGACATGTTCAACAACTCTCGGCTTCACTGATATGTCGACCGGGGTAGTTTGATTAATTTTACACAAATTCCCTTTTGGATCAACACCTTGAAATAATACAGGTGTTTGAGGATGCTCGACAATATAAAAACTAATAAGAGACATAAAATTGGAAACTACCAAATTGACATTAGGAAGGAAAGAGGATCTATGATGACGATCTTCCCATAAAGATTCATTTTGACTCATAATCTCCATAATAGAGTCTTCAGACGAAAAATACTGTAAGAGATAATCCAGAGTCGGGAGAGGGGAATCTAGCCAGTAAGGAAAATGGTAAGGATTTGATGCTACCAAGTTTTGATCATCAATGTACACATCAAAATTAGACTGAATGGGATTGTAGAGTGCTTTGTGAGGACCCATAGAAGGTGTTTCAACAATCTCTTTTCCTTTGGATGTGTTATCGGTAATGGATGATATCATGTTCATTGTAGCAATTTCTATACTAGGAGGGGAAGTTGTAGATGGAAATAATCCCATAAGGGATGAATATTTTAAAAGTATGACCCCTTTAGATTGATAAGGATGGGGGATTTCCCCAACATAGAAATATTATTTTTCATTGTGATAGTGACATCAGGTGAACAATATTCAAGTTGATCAATGGTTACAATTTTTTCAATTTGAGAAAACTGGAGAGTGTGAAATACTGATGAAGCGACTGTCGTCATAGCGTAAAACCAATTTCTTACCAATAACAGGTTGTAATACAATGGATCATCAACTACTTCTACCTAGATAGAAACAGTATTGCCCCCCATATCGATAGATAAATATGGTAGAAAACCATGAGGCTGGAAACCTTGTCCATCGAAATATTTCAAAGTGGTTGGTGACCGATTAAGTTCAGGAGAACCAATAACTCTCCAATAAGACATAGATAAAACCAAGGTGGAAGCTCCTTCGTATAGAACAATAATATAAACCTTCATGCCAATGAATTTACTCGTGATTTGAAACATGAGCTGGTGAGATAACCTCGATTTAGAATTCTCCACATTAAAACTGATTGTATTATAATTTTTGGGATCTAAGGCCCCCAAGGATGAAAATTTGTTTTTACATTGTACACATAGCGCAAGGTTCCTGAGCTAAATATTCAACAAATTTATAAAATTGGGCAGCTCGAGTGCTAGGATTGAACACTGACTTCCGGATTGTACTCTTGGGAGGGCGTAAGATCATGTCAAGACTAGGTTTTTCAATGGTTAAAGGCCCATTAGAAGGTGGAGGAGGAGAAGGACTGGTAGAAGGCGTTTTCTCAGGAGAAGTACCTTCATCTTTCTTATCGAGAGGTTTACAATATGTTTGATTTCATGTGGTCAATGCAACAGTCTCAGCGGAAATCATTCTGATTTCCTCCATATAGGAAGAGGGACCATGCAAATAGGTATGATCAATTAATTGTTGTTGAGATAGAAAAGGGTCAATTAGAATTGTTGGTGTAGGATTTATTTTCAAAAATTTATTTATCTCTTCATGCCTAGGACATTCCTTGGTGAAGTGATCACATCCATAGAACAGGAAGGGGTACTTAGCCTTCTGTTTTGGTTTCATGTCATTCTCTGGAGTCGTAGTATTGGGATTTTCCTGTTGGTTTCCATATGTTTTAGATTTAACTTTACCTTTTTTCTTGTTACCAGGTGTTTGTAAATATTGAATATCATTCACCTCAATAGAAATAGTAGGAGTCTAGGAATTTGCGGGAGAAGATCTCTGCTACTTGAAAGGTTTCACTGTGGATGGAGGCTGGATTGAAACTGCAACACCATCTACAGGAGTTTATGCTACTGGCTTGGAGGGATCGGTGCTGGGATGAGGGGAATTATGAATCAAATCATATAATGTTTCGGACTGAGAATAAACTAGGTCTAAATATTGAGCCCAACTAATAGTATGTTCCTCTGTAACAACACTACCCATAGCCATAGCTCGAGCAATACGAGGCAACAAAGACTTGGTAAACCAATCAGCTAATAGTTGATCTAGAATAGGATCCTTGATCAACCTTCTACATCTTCTCCACTCATGAATATGATCAAATATGTGAGTGGAAGTAATTTGTCGCAGAGAGGTCAAAAGATTCGTACCGATCTCATAACGAATTGGTAGTTGGAAATGGGTAAGGAATACAACTTCCAATGAATTGAAATCCACAACTGAATGTTTTGGAAGTTCAATATACCACTTAGCAGTCGTACCAGTAAAATTTCTTTGGAAGAGCCTCAAACAAATGGAATCATCCATCAAGGAGTTGTAAGAACAACACATATGGAATTTCATGACGTGGTTTTTCATATCTTCACCTTGCTTTCCATCAAATTTTGGGATATTTGATGGAAATTTGACTGGAATTGTAGGCCAAAAAGGGTCATGGAGGATGGGATCATTAATCAATTTGGATAGGTCTGGTAAATCCAATGTAGCCAAAAACAAGAGTTTCTGATTATGTTGTGCATAATTATAGTATTGATAAGGTAAGGCTACCCTAGTAGGATGATAGGTCGGCTGAGTTTGGCTATAGTAACCTGCAAATTGCTGGTGATTAGGAGCATTTTGCCCCATAAACGGTGGTTGTCGCTGGTTATTTCTAGCTTGGGGTCTATAGGTAGGTTCAGTCAACTGATTGGTAACGCCTTTAGGATAAGGGACGTATAAAGGATTGTTGTATTGTGCCCTGCTAAGGAATTGGTTACAAATGTTGGTCGGCTGTTGAGGTGGGACCTAAGAAAATTTGGGTGGTTGTGAACCCGGACCAATAGGACCATAACTGGTAGGTCTACCAGATCCTATAGCTGGAGAAGTAGGGTTTGGAATATTATGCAAAACAGGTACATAATGTCCTCCAACTGCATGGGATATGGGGGGTATAAACTAGCTACCATGATTTGGAAAACCCATGGAAGGCATAGGATTACTTCTCAATGAAGGGTTTTGCATAGGATTTTGAGCATACTATACTCTCAAAAGAGTGGTGAGTCTAGTAACCATTGGAGTGGGGGGAGCATTAGCTATAATTGAACTAGAAGGAATATTTAAATATCTACCTAGAATATCACTTGGAAGGAGATAGGGTAAATACCTTCTAGGGTTTGGAGTTAGCTCCATATATGAAACATTTGTGACACTAGTTGAACCGAATTGGGAGATGGCTTGTCCTAAGGTTTTTCCCCAAAATGGAGCATTCGTCCCAAATAAGGGAGAAACCGTGTCATTAGGCTGAAATTGATTAAGCCCTTCTCCTGAAGGAGTATGGATGGAAAAAAATGGATTTCTAGAAGAGGGTTGTTCCGCTATAGGTGTTACTGAGTAACCAATAATGGGAACATTGGCAAGAGGGGATAATTCTCCTCCCTCTTCTGTGACTGGAAATCCTTCCAATTTAGGCATGGATACACTACCTGTTTTAAAATTTGTGTCCATGTCTCACTCCATGGGAGGCTGAGTCATAGGATTTAAAGGATAGTCCGTCGATAATCCTTGTAAACGACGAGACTGTATCCAAGGGAAATCATCATGTTTGAATAGGTCAAACCGATCTCAAAAGAAACATCTAAGCTAATCAAGCAAGACAAACACTACTCGGACTAAAGCAACAATAAAAACTGCAACATGAGTGGATTGAGAGTATGGATCCTCATAGGATTATCAAATCACCACAACTCGCGATATACGGCATGGTCCAACAGTAAAATGCGATAAGGAGGATTGGGACCGTACCCTTGCCTGAATACCCAACTACATGGACGAAACGTGCGTAGAAATATCCCCGAGTGTTGTTCTTGGTGTATTAAGGTGATAAGACGGTTAAAGGGCTATGCTCAGTTGGTATAAGGATCCCTACAAGTGTCTCCCAATATACACAAGGTACGTGGGAGCTCAACCCCATAGTAGTGTTGTCTAATGCACAAGTGTTCGAAAGGGGACTTCCTATACACTCCAAATTATGTGAAGTACCTTTAGATATACATCAAGGGTATCTAAAAGGGAGTTCAATATATACCAACAAGTACGTGGAAGAACCACATGATCCCCAGGATGCAGTGCAGGAAAATAACGAGAGCTCCTACATTTATAAATGCCAGGACACATCTTATAACCTATCACTCCTTGCTAAAGTTTTTAACCTAGAGTAACGTTTAATTTGATCTTATATGGTTAGTTGAATGCATGAGTTGAGTATTGAATTGTAAAACCATGCAAGTATGCACATGCAAATCTTTCACTTTAACTTTTTGGGTATGCCCTACTTAAAAAAGGGATAGAGGTTTGGTTCTTCTTTTCTCAACACAAATAGATTCCAAAACACACAATATCAAACTATATGTTTCATTCCTATTGCAAGCATGCAAATATTTCTAATGCAAACCTTGAAAAGAAAAAGAACCAAGATCTCTTTTGAAAAGAAAGACACTATCACTACTTTGCACACAAAATTTTCAATTCTTTAAATGAAACAAAGATTCAAAAAACAACACTATTTTGTTCTTCTTGTTGAGAAGAAAACATACAAGAAGCAATAGACCGTGAATACCTTAAATTTGATGAGATTAATCAAGTAATCAAGAGTTCATTCTTATGACAAGATTTATGGTCAATTTTCTCTCAAATTTTTCAATAACAAGTATGAACGAAATATTCTATAACTTATGAAGAAAACCAAATCAAAACCACTTTCATTTTCTGTTGATTAAAGCAACTCTCATATATCTAAACAAATAATTCCTTTTCAAATAATTTCTCTTTCAACCCAAAGACAAATGACCAAGAATCCTTAAAGGCCAAAACCAAACATAACTCTTGAATAATTAAACAAATAAATCCTATATACTTTTCCATATCTTGTTTGATTATTACAACTATCAAACAGGGATTGAAAACCCTACTTGACCATGCTTTGACAATTCAGCACATAGTGTTACAGGATGAGAACCACACTTTTTCAACATGTACAGAGCGATGGCACCACTCTTTGTACACTAGAAAGATGTGGTGGTATCGTTGTTTTCTTCAAGGAAAGGTGTGATGGCCTCTCCTTTTACACTAGCCAGGTGCAGTGGCCGAAAGATATTTTGAAATCACAAGGAGGTGAAAACAAAAAAGTGTTAGAGATTATTTACTGGATCCAAATAACATATAAAGGCACAAATATGAATCATTAGAGGTAGGAGAAAGGCAGATCTAACAATTTCAAACCAAATCTCACTAATTCACAAGCAGATCTAATCTATGAACTGAAATTGAAAATAAGGAAAAACCAAGAATCTGATCACTCCCCAGTATGGTCGCCACTTATGCTACAGGAAATTCTCATTTAGTGCTGACAGAGGTTGTTTCCCTAGTATGAAACACTCAAAACTAGAACAAAACAACTACAAGATATAGAAACTTCCCCTACGATTGAATAAACTCTTGAATTGACTGCTCTTCTTACCTTCCACAGGATGCACAGGTTTGATCCTTGAAGTGCTTGATCTATGCGGATAACCTGCAAGAGACACAACAAAACATAAACCAAGTAAGAGTAACAAGATAGTTTATAATCATGTGTAAAATACCAAGGAGTTAGTGACAATAAAAACACCATGATAATCAGTCATACAGATGCTTATGGGAAAGAAACTATATTTGCATTAATAGTCAAAAGAAGGAGAGTATACAACCAATTCCTTGGTGTTAATAACTCTTCTCAAATGATGCCTTGCCTCAAATCCTTAAACTTTCCTATAAGCTACTCAAGAGTCTAACTAAATTTGGATAGAATTTGGAAGCAATAACACATTATTCCTCCCCTTACACATGATGGGTAAGCTAGTATATAAAAGCATGAGAGCATAAGATGAGCTGAGGATTCCATGGGAGAGGTGGAGGGAGGATCCCATGTTGGAGGATCTCAAGCTCTAGGTCTCCCGAGCCATAGGGATAAAGATCCACAAAGGCTAGCTTCAAGAATCCTCTCGAACTTCCTTTTTTCCTTCATAAGTCGATCACCGCACCTTTTTCAAGGGGAAAAGGAGTTACTAAGGGGGCACCACACCTTGTAAACGGGAAGCAGGCAACGACACCACTTTTTTGCAAATGGAAAATAAGCGTTACTGATATGGGTACCGCAGCTTGTCCACTGGTAAAGTGAGGTGGTGGCCAAACCTATGAAAATGTTGATCCTTTCTCATTGCCAACTTCAACTTTGAGGAATTCAAGGACAGTACTGAGATTTCATCTTGAAACATGGTGTTGAAGAGAAATATGTGTAACAGATCCTTCTCTACTTCTACCAAAAAATTGTCTCGGACTTTTCCTCTATCTCTTGAGGTTGATGTGTTTCCTTGATAATTATGTGAATTCCGTTGATACTATATATTATGATTTTGTTCATGTTGATTATGATATTGTCTCTTCTTTTTCCTCTTCTTTTAGACTTTGCGGAAAGAATAATTTTCTATATCAATAAGTGATTGCTCAAATCATCATTTTTCATTGTATTTTGATTCTTTGGAGACTTGAACAATGGTGGAGACCATTTTAAATTTAGGCACAACATTTAAATTTGTTTCCATGCATTATTATATATGAAATGTTTTCACCTAACAACTTCATTTGGTTGAAAAGATTTTTGCATTTTGTGTTGTAATCATTCACTAATTGCATATTTTCATTTTCAAATTTGCTTCCTAATTGTTGCAGGTTTGGATGTGTTCTGTAAGACATCTCATGCTTGCCTAGATGATTCTAAGGCATTGATTATTGGAAATATTGGTTCATAAGTGCACTTCCTATAAGTGAAAGTGCTTCATTATCTTTGTAAACCATTTTAGAGATTTTTTTTCATTATCATCCAGTATTTTATATTGTTCATCAAAAGAACAATCATATATTTTAGTTATAAAATCTCATAAATCTTCAATGATAAATATGGATTGTGTTTTTTAGCTCCAACAAAAATCATTTGCACCATTTAACTTAGATAACACAACCACCAGATAAAAATATACATATCACGCAAGCCAAGTAAAAATATACTCAAATAATTATTTTATTACAAACAATGATAAAGCAATTAAAAAAAATATACATTTTTAACTAGGAATAAAGAGAACTTGTAGAGTGTATTATATTTTATTTTTCAAATTACAATTTCAAAACAAAAATTAGATTTTTTTATTTTTTGTTTTCCAATTTACAATCAAAATTAGATTTTTTTTTTATGTTTTATTTTTTTTTTTCAATGAAAATTTCAAATAAGTATAAAACAAAATTATACCTTTTTCTCCAAAATACAATTTCAAATGAATTTGAAATGCATATAAAATAACTGTCAACTTTTTATTTTCCAAATTTCAAATGAATTAAAAAACTGTCACTGTGGATGTACAATGCCTTACCCCACCATCAAATTTATCCCCACAAAACTTTTGATCTTGAACTTCAATCAAATCAACCATGAGTACCTACCACTAAACCCAAAGCTCAACCAGCATAAATTATTACCGTTGCAAGACTTGGATAATGCCAACAACATCAAACCAACCAACCAGATCTTGGTGGCAACTCACTGTTGTTTGAACATTCAACAATTAACTGCAGCGTCGATTTTATATGTTATTGTTGCTTGAATCTTCCACGATTTAATGTGTGATCACAAATAATTCTTGTAAACAGTTGTAAAACATGGATATGGAATCGATTGTGTACATTAACGATCCATGGAAAGGAGCAATTATTGATGCTCCTCTAATTACAATAGTTGCAAACTGTGAAGCATGACCATTCTTCAATGCTTAGATTCCACATCAATCAAAACTGCAATTCAGTTTTGTTCACAGACTGACACCTTTGATTTAAGTTAGCATAGCACAACACTCTCTGATTCTATTGTGCTTCTTCACGAATTGCATTTACAAACTATTTCATTATCATACGAAAATTCATTCTTTTAATTTCAAATTATTTTTTAGAAATATGAACACACTAACAATTCATTAACCTAATAAAAATTGAGGCCATAATGAGTTTCCCCAGTTCCACAAATGTAATGGATGTACGATGTTTCAAGAGTTTTGTTGGTTGTTTCCATAGATTTATAAGGGGATTTTCCAAAATTGTATACACAATTAGTTCTTTGCAAAAGAAATAGAAGAAGTTTGATTATTGTCAAAAATGGGAGAAATGCTTTCAATTATTGAAAAAACTTCTCACAAGTACCCCAATTATTAAAACTACAAATACAAATGAATATTTTATTTTGTGCACTATGCATGCATTGAAGGAATTGGTGGAGCGATTATACAAGACAACCACATAATGCATTATGATTTTCATTATCATACCGAATTTCTTATCTTAATCTCAATTATTTTTTTCGAAATATGAACACACGAACAATTCATTAACCCAACAAAAATTGAGGCCACAAGGAGTTTCCCCACTCGCAAGAATGTAATGGATGTACGATATTTCAAGAGTTTTGTTGGTTTTTGCCATAGATTTATCAAGGGATTTTCTAAAATTATATACACAGATAATTCTTTGCAAAAGAAATAGAAGAAGTTTGATTATGGTAAAAAATGGGAGGAATGCTTTCATTTATTGAAAAAGCTTCTCACAAGTACTCCAATTATTAAAACTATAGATATAAGTGAATATTTTATTTTGTGCACTAATGCATGCATTGAAGGAATTGGTGGAGGGATTATACAAGAAAACCATATAATTCATTATGAGTTTCTTTATCATACCGAATTTCTTATCTTAATTTCAAATTATTTTTTCGAAATATGAACACACTAACAATTCATTAACCCAATGAAAATTGAGGCCATAATGAGTTTTCCCACTCGGAAGAATGTAATGGACGTGCGATCTTTCAATAGTTTTGGTGGTTGTTGCCATAGATTTATCAAGGGATTTTACACAATTGCATACACAATTAATTATATGCAAAAGAAATAGAAAAAGTTTGACTAGTCTAAAAAAATGTGAAGAATGCTTTCAATTATTGAAAAAGAATCTCACAAGTACCCAAATTATTAAAACTATAGATACAAGTGAATATTTTATTTTGTTTGCTAATGCATGCATTGAAGGAATTGGTGTAGTGCTTATACAAGACAACCATATAATGCATTATGAGTTTCATTATCATATCAAAAATCATTATTTTAATCTCAAATTATTTCTTCGAAATATGAACATCACTAACAATTCATTAACACAACAAAAATTGAGGCCAGCATGAGTTTCCCCACTCACAAGAATGTAATGGACGTGCGATCTTTCAAGAGTTTTGTTGGGTGTTTCCATAGATTTATCAAGGGATTTTCCAAAATTGCATACACAATTAATTATTTGCAAAAGAAATAGAAAAAGTTTGATTAGTCTAAAAAATGTGAGGAATGCTTTCAATTATTGAAAAAGCTTCTCACAAGTGCCCCAATTATTAAAACTACAGATACAAGTGAATATTTTATTTTGTGCACTAATGCATGCATTGAAGGAATTGGTGGAGGGCTTATACAAGAAAACCATATAATTCATTATGAGTTTCTTTATCATACCGAATTTCTTATCTTAATTTCAAATTATTTCTTTGAAATATGAACACATTAACAATTCATTAACCCAACGAAAATTGAGGCCATAATGAGTTTTCCCACTTGGAAGAATGTAATGGATGTGCGATCTTTCAATAGTTTTGGTGGTTGTTGCCATAGATTTATCAAGGGATTTTACACAATTGCATACACAATTAATTATCTGCAAAAGAAATAGAAAAAGTTTGACTAGTCTAAAAAAATGTGAAGAATGCTTTCAATTATTGAAAAAGATTCTCACAAGTACCCAAATTATTAAAACTATAGATACAAGTGAATATTTTATTTTGTTCACTAATGCATGCATTGAAGGAAATGGTGTAGTGCTTATACAAGACAACCATATAATGCATTATGAGTTTCATTATCATATCAAAAATCATTATTTTAATCTCAAATTATTTCTTCGAAATATGAACATCACTAACAATTCGTTAACACAACAAAAATTGAGGCCATAATGAGTTTCCCCACTCACAAGAATGTAATGGACGTGCAATCTTTCAAGAGTTTTGTTGGGTGTTTCCATAGATTTATCAAGGGATTTTCCAAAATTGCATACACAATTAATTATTTGCAAAATAAATAGAAAAAGTTTGATTAGTCTAAAAAATGTGAGGAATGCTTTCAATTATTGAAAAAGCTTCTCACAAGTGCCCCAATTATTAAAACTACAGATCCAAGTGAATATTTTATTCTGTACACTAATGCATGCATTGAAGGACTTGGTGGAGTGCTTATACAAGACAACCATACAATGCATTATGAGTTCAATAAATTGAAAAAACTAATGGCTTGAAGTGTTTATTTGACTAGTCAAACTTAACTACCAAGCAAGCAAGATGGATATAATTTCTCGGTGACTTTGATTTTCAGACTTAGCACATGAAAGGAAAGAAAAAGAAAAAGAAAGTGACATGTGCACTTAGTAAAACAATGCATGTGGAAACCGATTACCTTTTGCAAAATAGATTTGAAAAAAAGAGAGTTATTGAGTCATTTGTTGAAGATGAGCACTATATCCAAGTGAGAGATGAATTGCAATGAGTTAAATTTAAAAAAAAAAAGTGTAGTAGGTCTTTCACCCTAGCTACAGAACAAGAATGACTCCCTTTCATCTTTCCGTCTATAGGACGGAAGAGTAGGGTTCCTGTGAGAATAGAAGAACAGAAAGAAATAGAAAACGAAAATAAAAATGAAACCCTTGCACACAAGGTTAGGACTAAGCTCCACAACCCTACATCAAACTTGTTAGAAAACAAAGAGCTACCTGCAAGCAATCAATGGATACCTGCAACTTAATGTTAAACCACAAACATGCAAACAAATAATGTTAGAAAACAAAGCAAAAACAAAAAATAGACAAATATACCTTCTCTGGTTGGAATAGGCCACCATGCCCTAGCTTGGAGAAGCACCTCTCAATGGATGGGAAGCTTTGGCTAAATGGAGAAATGGAGGAGAGGGAGGGTGAATGGCTTGAGAGGAAAATGGTCTCAAGGAACTCACATGCGAAGCATAACAATAGGGAGAGAAGGAGTGAGTTGAGAGTGACCCCCACCCCTCTATTTATACTTTTTCTTAATATTTTTAGGGTTTTAAGCCCCTGGTTAAGGCTTTAGCCCCTTTTTGGGATTTTAGCCCCTTTCGCTCAATCTTTAGCTCTTTTGGGGGTTTTAGCTCCTTTTTGGAGGCTTTAACCCCTATGAGAGATATTTTGGCTATTTTTAGGGGTTTTTAAGCCCTTTTTCATATTTTTAAGCCTTCTTGAGGGTGTGGGGGTCAAATGAGGGTCGTACATGGATGTGTTTAGGTGGTGTAGGTCATGTAGAGCTCATTGTGGGATTTTTTGGGTTAACATATTTCCCCCTAATGTGTGAGGGCAAGATCTTATCGTATGGCTGACGGAAATCATAGGATTTTCTAAGGAGAGGTGATGCTTCCTGGGCTGGGGCATGGTGGCTTTTGGTTTTTGTATTAATGTGGTTCCCATCAATGGGTGAGATACAAATAATGTGTGACATGTATATGGATGAGTCAGGCATCCCCATGCTCATAACAATGTCAAAAAGAATCATGCGATCAAAGCTATAGAATACAAGAGTTGATCATATACAGCTGGTGCTACATAATGGTTTCCTTGATTAGAGGCCGAGTATAATACTGATCTGAAGAACTGATACATTGGACCCATGGAATTCTCATGGAATGTTATATATTCATAACTGATGACCTGCTAAATCTGGGATGGTACATAACTATGGGGACTTGCTGACGGAGAGTCAGAGTCTCTGTGGTACACTATGTTGCATCAATCACGAATATATATAGAAGCACTACTGGGGCTTCTAAACACTATCTCCAACGCAACCCAGAAATCACAATGGACATGAACCTGTCTGGGTCCCATAATAGACTCACCCTTCTGGGTCCTGTAATAGACTCACCAAAGTGCTAGAGTTAGGTGACAACCGGCGTCTTCGACCAAATACTACATGGACCAATACCCTGTACGAATCTCAACAGTGCGATGATGTAGTTGAAGTCGAGCACGTGAGACACAACCAGCCCGAGTGGCACTAAGGACTCCTCTCAAGTGGTCCAAGAAACTCATCAATGAGGTTAATGAAACCAGGATATAGGGACCTCTGGGTCTATCCTCTGGAATAGATGTGTTTTCATTGACAGAAGGAGACCTACAACTGGCCAAGGCAATGGT
>LPNX010432938.1:697804-723598 GCA_001517045.1 Pseudotsuga menziesii | reverse complement strand
GACTCAAGTACTCTAAAGTGGATGACTTCAAACTTATTGGGTACTCAGACTCAGACTTTGATGGCGATAAGGAGACAGGAGTATCTACTTCTGGATACATTATGAGTCTTGGATCAGTAGCTGTTTCATGGAGATCTCGCAAACAGTCAGTTCCAGCAGATTCAACAACAGAAGCAGAATATGTGGCTGCAGCTGAAGCAACTAAAGAAATAGTATGGCTCAGGAAGATACTTGAAGATTTGCAAGAAAAACAAGAGAATTCCACTCCATTGTTGGTCGACAATACTTCTGCAATCAATCTGGCTAAGAATCCTAGATTCCATGATCGAACCAAACACATCAACACAAAGTATCATTTGATTCGACATCATGTAGAGGCCAAAACAGTCCATCTTTGACATTGTTCCACGAATGATCAAGTTGCAGACATCTTCACTAAAGCGCTTGGACGAGAAAAGTTTGAAAAATTCAAAAACATGCTCGGACTTACGGACATCCCTTCGGATTAAGAGGGGGATTGTTAGAATAATCCGTCGGGATTATTGTAAATAGATAGGAATATGAATAGATAGAAAGGTGAAAAGGATGGTTTTCAACCGCCACATCTAATGTATAAATAATAGCTTTTGGAAAAGTAATAAACAATCAATCGGGAGTTATACCTAACAGGTGGGATCGGTCGCGGTTCAGCGGTATCTTTCATGTTTTTTCCCTTGGCCCTTTTGGGGTGGGGTGGTGTGGGTACAGGTGTGATGGCTGTTTTTTGCATACCATGTGGAGGATGGGATTCGACCGTAATGGGTTGCACCAGGGTTAAGACTACCTAGGGCATTGGCAGTTGGGCGGGTGGATCATGGTACCACATGGGAATCCCTAATGTGAAATTGGGTAAGTGTAAGGTAGCCATTACTAGCTTACTCATAACACCGGGTGGGGGAAAGAGGAAGGGAATTGTGTGTACTAGAGAGGAGCCCAGATAACTCCCTGATGGTTGCATGTGGGGATGAGGTTGTGGTTGCAACTGCGCATAATGCTACGGCTATGAACGATGTTGCGGCTACGGATGTTGTTGTGGATGTGGATGTTCTTGTGGTTGCGGTTGGGGCTATGGCTACGGTTGATGTTTGGGTGCAGTAGTGCTAGATGAGAGGATGCACAAATCTGAATTCTCATTCGGTGTCAGTGGTGGTGATACTAAGGGAAAGGAATTCATCATTATGGTATCGGCAAACAACCCAGTGCCCACATTCAACAATGGGGAGGCTGGTATGTTGTCAACCATGGTGTTGACCACAGGGATGACATTGGAAGATGCAATTAGCCCTTGCAGATCAATGGTGTTGATCACCAGGATAACATTGGCTGGTGCAGTTAACCCTTGCTATTCGTGATAAGTCAATTGGTCAACCGTCACAATTTTCCCTTCATGAGGGAACATCATGAGACGGAAAACAGTTGATGCTACGGCTCTCATGGCGTACATATAACTTCTTTCGAGGAGAAGGTTATAGTCTAATTGAGCATTGACAACCTCTATGTCAATCAATACTATTTTCCCATCTAATGTGATGGGAACATGTGGGAGGATTCCTTGGGATTTAGTGGGATGTCCATCATAAGCCCGTAGAGTAGTAGATGATGGTTGTAGAATTGGGGATCCAAGCTTCTGCCACACTAAGGTACATAACGCACGTGGATGCCCCCTCATCCACTATGCACCGATGTACAACCAAATTTTGAATGGATACTAGGATTTGGAAGGCAATGGTTGATGCATCCACGGTTCTCCGTTCTCCGTGTCGAATGTGATCAACTTTGAGTCGGAGGGGTTTACAGCACCGAGGGAGGCTAGTAAGGATTTTAGTTGCATTGGGAAATTTTTAAGTACCTCTAGAGCGGACATGGCCGCAGGTGTTTGGGCCAAGTCATCAACGATGCAGTAGCTTATAGCCGCTCTAGCCGTGACATTGTTGGCAACCCGGTGTATTGGGGGGGTGCATAGGAAAGGAGGGTAAATGAAGAGGTGTGTTGGTTGTTTTGGAAATGGATGCCACTGATGGGTCAGTGGGTTCGGTGTTGGTTCCGTACCGGTTTCGTCTGGTCTGTAAATTGACCTCTTCAGTTGTCATGGATAGCAGGTGGTGAACACCTATTTCTGCCATTGGAGGTGCCCCTGGGGCATTGGGATTAGGTTGGGGAGTGGGTGCAGTTGCTACCAGTCCTTGGATGGGAAACGGGTTTTGTAGCACCATGGGTGGAGGACGTAGTGGTGCTTGGTTGGGTTGAGTTGGGGCTACCATATTGGTAGCATGTTGAACCTCATTGTGGATGGCCTACTTGGTGCAACCCATGAAGGGGCACTCGTGTGTATAGTTCCCATAGACCTCACACAACTTGCATGGTTGATTTGTGCGTAGTGGAGCGTTGCGCCTACGTGCATTTGGTTGTTGAGGATTTTGGGCTGGGCGGTTTGCCTCGGCATTGTTGGGAGGGTTTGGTTGTTGACCGCCTCCCTATGGTTGATTATTGCCTTGGTTCCAGGCCTGGTTATTTATGGCTTTCCCTTGTTGGTAATTGAGGGTTGGCTGGTTGGGACAGTTTTGCTATGCAAAAACCTATCCCAAAGGTGCTAGCAGAGTGGGGGCGGGGGATTGAGCGGATTGCATAGGTGGTGCATAGTAGACTTGGGGGGGTGGAGGTGCCACAAATGTGGGCATTTGTCCCACATATTGTTGTGTTGGCCAAGCTAACGCATGGGCCTATTGCAGTGGCGCAGTTTGTACATAAGAAGTGGTAGTTCCGGACTGGGACATCATTCTTGCATAATCCAGAGTTTGGTTTGGATAGGAAACACTGGGGGTGTTGCTTGGTTGCGGTGGTATTGCAAGTGGTGTCGGGTAGTGCTGTGGTTGGTGGGAGACAAAACCTATGATGCCATCTGCGGCATGAGATACTCCCGGTGCATCCCAGTAGAAGGTGCCTGCATGGGGAGCATTTGGAATGACAGTGTAAAGGTATCTAGACTGTGTGTAGATCAGATCAAACTGTTGGGCTTTCAAGATGGCCTCCTCTTCGGATTGGGGATGTTCAGATGCGGCATCCTTTGCTATAGGTGGTAGCAGAATTTTTAAGAACTAATCCAGTAAGATCCTATCATCAATTTGAATCTTGCACAAACTACGGCATCGTCGTCACTCGTGGATGTGGTCGGTTATGTGGGATGCAGTATTCTGGCAACAAGATAGCAAGATCTCCACCCCTTCATCGTATCTAACGGGGAGTTGGAAATACTACAGGAACATGAAAGCCAAGGAATTAAAATCCGGGTATTTGGCTTGTGGTAGCTCAATGTACCACTTTGTTGCAGCACCTGTGAGGGTGCATTGGAACAGTCTGAGACTAATCGAATCATCTACGATGCTATTTGATGAGCACCATAGGTGAAACATCATGATGTGGTTTTGGGGGCACTCCCCTACCTTCCCTTCAAACTTGGGAATGTTTGAGGGAATTTTGGTTGGCATGGGAGGCCAAAAGGTTTAATGGTAGATAGGGTCATTTGTTAATCGAGCTAAGTCAAGCAGGTTGAGGCATGCCATGAAAGGAAGGTTTGATCGAAGGTTTATGTGAGATGAGGCAGCAATGGTGGTGGGGTTCGCAGGAACATGATGTGCCTACATAACTGGGGGTACCTGTGGCACTATTATGGATGGGCCACTGCCCCCAAGTATGGTGAGTGGCATAGTGAGAGTGGAAGGGCCATTTCCCCCATATGTGACAGGAGGGGTAGTGTAGGTGGAAGGGCCATTGCCCACAGGCATGAAAAATGGGATAGTGTGGGTGGAAGGGATACTGCCCCCATGTATGATGGGAGGGATGGTAGAAGTAGATGGGATACTTCCCCCAGTTGTGACAGGTGGGACAGCTTGACTAGTCAATATGGGTGGTGGTAGCTGGATTATGATGGTTTGCATGACCATGCTGGGGCCACCAACAGGTGATCTAGATTTATGCATGAACGAAATGAAAGAACATATACAAAATCATAATCATAGTCATTTTGCAAAGATAACAGACATACAGTAAACACATACTCTATTAAATGGTGGAAATAGAACAGACTGTAATACAATTGCTAGAATGGTGGTATCTATCTCTGACTAGATATGTGGCTACTATGCTCATCCGTGCCAAGATGAATACAAAATGAAGCCAAAGGAGCCTATTTATAATAATAATGGGGGTGAGAACCCCAAAAGTCCAAAACGTAACCCTAGAAAATGAACCATCATAAAGTTTGCGGCCCCAAGGTGGTAAGTTGAACAATCAACTTCCTGGGGTCATAACTTTTGCATACGATCTCCAATTTGGGCATTCGATAGCTCGTTGGAAAGGTCTATCTAATATTTACAACCATTTGGCCCCCGAATCACTAAAAAACATCGTTTAGGGCCTTAAAATGACCCCAAAATTTTGGGACCTGAAAAACTGTAGAAAAATAACTAGGAAACTGCCACAATGGACAAATGTTTTGAGCCAGTGGAATAGGTGGGTGGCCACCGATATCCATCTAGATCAACAGGGGTGTTGGTGGTGGTGTGGGGTGTGGACATGGGTACACTTCCAATCACTAGTCTAGAAAATGGTTCTGTATTTGCACCAACCATGGGGCTTGATGGTGCAGTGTGCATATCTGGCTCAGATTGATATGAATCTGAGTCTGAATCAGAATTTGTGGCCTTCTAATGGTGTAGTGGGTCATCAAGAATGGTCTCAATAGTGTCGGTTCAAGGACCCAAACTATGGTGGATCACCTCTCAGGCGTGAGGAAGAACGTGGGGGATCAATTGTGTCTGATTTGTATGTCAAGTGGTGAAATATGGTAATGAATTTTGGACCCCGGTTTCAATGGCTTCCTAATGGGTTTTAGGTGGTCACTCGGCCACCAAGACTGCCAGGAGACAGTGCTTGGCCTTTTCCTCATAGGAGTGCTAGTCAATCGGTGGGGGTCATTGCCCGTTTCGCTTGGAAAATCCTCTCAGCGACCAGCTACTTTGGGGTTCCCGTGGTACTCCTCTCAATGAGTTTCTGGGCTAAGTCCAAGTACTTCCCATGGTTGAGGAAGTCAGGGACTTATGTCCTCAAGGACTGCTAGTGTTTGACTTAGTGCAAATTATAAATTTTAATGGCTAGTTTAGTGGTATGAACTGAGTTTGGTTGTTTTATGTGGTATGTTTTGTGTGCATGGTTTTTTTTATTTCTGTTACCTTTGGTGGCTACTTACATGGTTTATGAATAATTTGCAAATAATGTTTGGTTTATTGCAGAATTCATAACTTGGGTAAATTATTGATGAAAGCAGTACATTGTAAATAGAAAACTAAACACATGCCATACTTGAATCTGAACTATGGTAGCTTGACTAGGTGACTGCCTTACACTTGTATTTCTCTTCAACCAGGAAAGGGTGTTGGGATCTCAACACAATGGGACTAAGCCCATACGTAGATCCTCGGGTCACCCTCCAAGTGCAAGGTCATTCAACAGGTAGGACACGAACGTCATGAAACCCCCATCGGTCTCCACCACCTCTACCTTCCAGGTCACCCGTTTTTAGTGGTTTAGAAAAATGACAGGTGAAGTGCCTATTATTATACGAGCTTCACCCTTCGTCTTATCCCAGAATACCCCGAAGGGTGATGACTGGGCAGAGGAGGAAGGGCTAGGCAAAATGATAATTTCAATTTAAGGATTGAAACTTATAGTAAATCTATCTAAGCTTTAATCAGATTTGTTAACCAATTAACCATTTGATTTAAGAGTGATTTACATAGGCTGCAATGAAATAAACAGAGACTAAAATTAAATAAACAAATACTAAAATGAAATAAACATATATTGATGGGCAGAGGTAGCTGAGCCGCACTGAAAATCCCTATAGAAGCAAACAATCAAGCCCAAAAATGGGTCACGCACCTATAGAGGACCTGTTTTTGCGATGTGGATTGTGATCCAACCGTGAGGAATTACCTCAAACGGTTGAAAACCCACTTCAGAAATGGGCCCTTTTACCCCTATTTATGAGAATAGTCTCAAATTGATCAACTATTTGGGAAGAAAAGAATCCCAAACATAGGTGAATTTTCAAAAATTCGGTTCGACCGTTTTTACACAGTTGAGCGATTTGCAAATCATAGAATGGCCAACAGTAACTGGTACTATGGCTGAAACAATAACAAAAATGAAATAAACATATCTATCAACCTAAATAAGCAAATATATATCAAACTAAGTAAGTAAAATATAAAAAACAAAACCCAGGGATCCAGTGGGATCGACCTGGTATGGTCACCAAATCTGTAGTAGGGCTTTCACCCTAGCTACAGAGCAGGAACGACTCCCTTCCATCTATAGGAAGAAAGGGTAGGGTTCCTGTGAGAATGGAAGAACAAAAAGAAATAGAAAATGAAAATAAAAATGAAACTCCTACACACAAGGTTAGGACTAAGCTCCACAACCCTGCATCAAACTTGTTAGAAAACAAAGAGCTACCTACAAGCAATCGATGGATACCTGCAACTTAATATTAAACCACAAACCTGCAAACAAATAATGTTAGAAAACAAAGCAAAAATAGAAAACAGACAAGTATACCTTCTCTGTTTGTAATGGGCCACCATGCCCTAGCTTGGAGAAGCACCTCTCAATGGATGGGGAGCTTTGGCTCAATGGAGAAATGGAGGAGAGGGAGGGTGCATGAATTGAGAGGAAAATGGTCTCAAGGCACTCACATGGGTAACATAACAATAGGGAGAGAAGGAGTGAGCTGAGAGTGACCCCCACCCCTCTATTTATACTTTTTCTTAAGATTGTTAGGGTTTTAAGCCCCTGGTTGGGGCTTTAGCCCCTTTTTTGGGCTTTTGCCCCCTTTCGCTCAATCTTTAGCTCTTTTGGGGGTTTTAGCTCCTTTGAGGGGTTTTAGCCCATTTTTGGAGGTTTTAGCGCCTATGAGAGCTATTTTGGCTCTTTTTAGGGGGTTTTAAGCCCTTTTTCATATTTTTAAGCCTTCTTGAGGGTGTGGGGGTAAAATGTGGTCAAATGAGGGTCATACGTGGATGTCTTTAGGTGGTATAGATCATGTAGAGCTCATTGTGGGATTTTTTGGGTTAACAAAAGTTATGGAGGTTATTAATTAAATTTCAATTGGAATTTTTAAACAAAATTATAATGTATATCCCCAACTCTTTAGAGTTGAGAATAATTATTATGGTTTATATACATAAGGTGTCATATTATATCCATCCAGGCTACTAGAAAATGATTTCTATAGAAAGAAACAATACTACTTATTATATTTCAAGGTTAATTTTAAATTGTATACAACATGCTTAAGGGTGCTTCATGTGATGTGGATCTGTGTTGTATTGACCACCACTAGTTGTACCATGATGGACATAGACATTAGAGTTAGTTTTCTCATCGACTTACATTCCTTGATTTGATGCCAATGTGTTACACTTCCTTGGAAAATTGGATTCCTTGATGTCATGATGAATGTAATGTACCTTTTTAGAGAAACTAGGCACACTATCAAAAATATCTCAAAAAGGATTCAAAATTTTGACATTGAAAGCATTCTTTCTCAACACCCTCATTGACAATGGATTTCACACTGACTCCATGGTTATGAGACAACTAGGGAAGCTCAAGGGAAGTGATATTAGGTTCTGATAGACTTGATAAAATTATATATATGACTTCTTAATATGGTGTGGTTGATTAATTTTTACAAACACTTCTAATACATCCTCCTCCAATACTTTGTCTAGTTTCGAAACTAGGAAAAAGTAGTAATTACTAGTCTTTATTGGTTTGGTTCCAAACACCACCAAACCTTTCCACATTTATTATAGATGGAAACTATGGGATTTAAAACATCAGAACATGAATCAGAAACTCAATTTTTGAATAAGAAAACTCATTTTGATATGTTATTCAAGTTTGCACAATTTTTGCCAATTTTGATCTTTGTACTAGTGAAACCCAAGATGATCCAAATGCACCCAAATAAATTCAAATTATGTATGGAAGGGATTGAGGTGTATTAGGAAATCCTAATTCATATTATTATTTCTCATACACTTTCCAAATACTTTTTCAACTTTCTTTTGACCCTAGGTAAATAAGGACAAAAACACTAGGAAAATCGATCTTAAAACCCCCAAGGGTAGATGACACCTTTGGATCTCCAAATGCAGTACGACCCTCCCAAATTTCATAAAAGTGAATTGTATTGGTTATGGGATGACAATGGAAACCAAAATACAATATATTACAGGTCCTTCAACTTTCTATTGTTCCCAAAAATTAGTAAGTTTGAAACAAGGTTATTACATTGATGGAATTGAGAAAAACACAATGAAACTTGCTATGAAACTTTGAGAAAATTCCCCAAGGTCCTGCATAAAATGTCTGTTCCACTTCAGTAGATAAATGGATACTCAAACAACTGAAAAATAACAGAGGAAGACTTATAAAAATCTGATACAAATCCACTTCAATATCAAATACCAAATACATAGGGAAAATGGCTCTATTACATAAAAGTTTTAGCATTTTACAAATAACACTCCTTGGGATTTGAGATTGATTTCACATGTTCATAAATATACATATCCATACATAATATACAACATTAATGGAATATACTATACTCCTTAAACAAATATCACTTAATGAGGAGGAGAAGATGAGAGAGATAGAATGAATAGGAATGGAAGAAGATCTCAAACTGTGGGAGGACTTCAACCTAAAAATAAACACCTTCATTCAGCTCCAATGAGAGGTATATGTGACCTCTCCATCAACCAACTTATACAAGGATATTTTAACTTCTAAATTGGTTCACAAGAAGGGAGAGTAAACACCCACTGTGCAATGGTCAAATAAAGATCTCCAAAATTCCAAAGGAAAAAACACAAATGACCAAAACCTGCCCCATTTCGACTTCCTCCTCTTTTAATAACCTCCTTGGCCTCATTTCCCTCCAATAAGCTCAAATTAACTTCCCATTGGTTCATTAACATAAATTAGTGTTAACCTATGGTATTACATTAACCCAACTGACACTTGTCTTGATTTTGCTTTCTCTCTCTTCATGAAATTCGACTTGGAGCCTTTCATGAAGCTTCATTGGGCCCCACACACACCTCATGTGCCCTCTTGGGTCTATTTTTAGCTCTTACATATCATCGATGTCATAGAATATGTCATAGTTGTAAGAGAATCTATCATAATTGTCATAATATGTCATAGAGCTCTCCTAATTGTCATAGTTGTCATAGAATCTTGTCATTGCCTAAATTTATCCTATGACTCTTCATCCACCACCTTGGAATTAACTATTTCCTCCAAATTCTAATTTGAGGATGATTCCATGTGCAAATGAAGAATATTCCCTCTTGTGGACCCCACACATCCACTTATACGCCCCCATGGCCAATAGGACCCCTTTCCACTTCATTTTAGAGCATTTAATCTTTATTCCATCATTTATTGACCCATTTTCCACCTTCCACAAATATGAGTTTGAATTTACATGTGAAACTATAGGCCTTGGGGTTAAATATAAATAGTTTTATTTTTCCACATAACCCTTAGGAATTTTATAGGCCAACTTAACTGTTTATTTAAAAATTATTTAATTGGGGACATGACAATGACTTTCATCATGGGATGCACACATGGAAAACTTGTTACTTTCTTAGAGGACAACTTTCTTTGGAGGAGGAGCATTGGGTATCTTGGAGGAGAGAGCTAAGCCCAAGATGGCTTGGGGACACTTAGTTTATTGCATGGAGGTTTGTACTTGACTTGACAATGCTTGGGTTAAGAAGCAATCATGCAGGTGTGGTGAACCCAAAGGAACACATGGATTATTAGGAAGTGTTAAATCATTGGAGGAATTTGGAGGAGGAGTGTTGAACCTCTCTTAGCCTTGGAACCTTGTTTGTTGGATGTGAAACCCCTGGAGATTAACACATGTAACCTAAGGTCACATTGAATGTAATGGAATAGATCCAATTTTATTGTTATTTTCTCTCACCTTTCATATAAATAAATATAGGAGAGAGGAATTCCATCATTTCTTTATTTTTTATTCATGTAATCACGTACTTTTGTTAGATATGTGAGAGCTATGCTGAACTTGTCTCTTTGAACTTTCCTTCATTTGTATTTTCTCTTTTTTTGGAGCACTATTATTCTTGAGGGAATTCAAGGGAAGAAAAGGGTTAGGGTTTTTCCCTAAGATAACAAGGAAGACTTTGGTTTGGGAGAATTTTTTTTTGTTCTTGTAGCTCTTGTACAAGAAGATGACTAGGGTTTTGTGAAAATTAGAAATCCTAGTCCTACTTGGTTTTCTTGTTGTGGAGAATACATAGGGATTAAATCTTGGACACTTGTGGGATGCAAGTGTTTTTATTGAGGAATTGTCAATGTGTATGTTAGTTTGCTAAGGATATTGAGTGGAGTGATAATGATTTGGTTAGGATTGATTCCTAGTTAGGATGAGTCAAAGGCTATGATTTTATCATGGTTTACATATCTTGGGTTTGGAGAGATTGACTTATATTAGTTTGTATTGAATTGTTGATGTGTATATGTACTCCAACTTCTATATATATCTGAAGTGCTCTAACTATCTAAATTTTGTATACTTGGATATTTGATTTTTAATCTTATGTTATCTTAATGATGGAGTAGATGTTGGAATTGGTTATGCATGTTGTAATTAACATACTATATAAATAAACATCAATAATAATAATAATAATAAATGAAGTGACACATTCTAAGGGACATGGCCCGCAAACCATATTGATTGACCAATGAGTAGCAACATACTGTCACATGGTATTGTATCACACATTATAAATTTTATATTATTCAATATAAAATATATTATTGATATTATATGGATTTCAACCTCTTGTCCTTTTTGTGTTTCTCTTCTTAAAATAAATTTTAATCCACCTTTTTTAATGCAATACTTACTTGATATGTCTTAATATTTTCCACACACGCGCGTGCACACACACACACACATCTATATATGTGCATGTGTGTCTATGTGTAATGGCATTTATTCAAATGGAAATTGATTTTAAAAGCCACATAAATATTTGATCTTCTTATATAGAAATCACCCTTTTATTGCTTGACTTATGAAATAATAATACAAATATGGGTTACTTCTTATGTTAAATAGAATGCAATGGAAATGAAGTGTTATATTTTATTGTAAGTTGCGAGTTAATGATCCACCATATATGGAATAATTAATTCTTTTTTAAGTTTTCAAAAATATACCTTGAAAGATCCCGCAAGCGTGTAGCTGAACTGGCGATTCAATTAATATGAAGGACATGATGTAAATGGAGGTCATGAGTTCAAATCGCCCCTTTTTACCCATGCCCCATGCATTCGAGTCGTGTGGGTGCACCTAGGGGTATAGTGCTAGTGGGATTGGATCCATAGACCCTGTGTCATGCAAGTACCATCCTAGTCCCCAGTTGTCGATTCCTCTTTATATATACACCTTGAAAGGGCATGATTCTCTATGGTATGTGATTTATTATACCTTTGATGATTTTTTTCCAAATAACCTCATGGATGTACCAATTTTAATATCCATGACTTGATAGTTGACAGATTGATCTAGGTAAATTACTGGTGTTTTGTGAGTGGTTTTATTGTGTAATGTACGGTAGAGTTTGCATCCCATGTTGGTGGTATGGTGAGATTTTTCTTCTACCATGTGATAACCGAAACCCCTTCGTAATGAATGGTTATTCATTATTGTTTTATGTATTAGGTGATTCTCTAAAATGATGACATGTAAATATACTTCTATTCAACTTGATCTGTGGTAGCTCCTCTTCCTATTCTAATTTTGCAACCCTCGTTCTACATAGATTCAAAACCCAATAGTCTATGACACTAGGATTTTGAACAAAGAAAACAAAGGATTTTAAGGAGAAATTTTTTAATTTACATTAAGAAGTGATTCTAAAAAAATGTATATAGTTTCATTTCTGATTTGATTGAGTTAAGATCTTATGGTGAAAAGGGATTTAGATATTTTGATTATTTTGTGCCTAGGAAGGGTGCTTGGCCTAGTATAGGTCCATAAGGTGTGAAAACCTGAGGCACTTGAACCCTAGAAGGGTTGTTCTACTTTATTTTTTGTTGATATTACTTTGAGTTCTGTTGATATTTGCATGATAATTACTCACAATATTCTAGAGTGTGACAATTTGGATGGTGGTTCCAATTTCGGCCCTTGGAAGTTTAAGTTGCAAATGATTTTGGAGTGTTGAGATTTGGGATCATCTTGGGAAGGATATCACTACATCTATCGATCCAAAATAGTTGGTCGCTTATGTTAAGGAGGCCAAGACAAAGAGATTCATTCTTGTTTTGGTGAAAGATCATTTCATTCCTCACATTGTAGACAAGACAGCTAGTTGCTTGATGTTTGGGGATTTGGTTGGTTTATAATGGAGATATTGTGTCTTTAGATAGAAGCTCTTGCAAAACAAGATTTCAACCATATGCATGAGCAACATACATACAATGGAGAACTACTTGGCGAAGGTCAGAGAGTTCAGATATCAATTAGATGCTAGAGGGACAAACTTGGAATAAGGAATGGTGTCCATTACCTTGAATAGACTTGATTCATATTGGAAACATTTTTTCAAAATTTTTGTTGTCGAACCCAAGAAGGGTTGTTCTACTTTATTTGTAGTTGATATTACTTTGAGTTGTGTTCATATTTTCCTGATAATTACTCACAATATTCTAGAGTGTGACAAGTTGGATGGTGGTTCCAATTTCAACCCTTGGAAGTTTAAGTTGCAAATGATTTTGGAGTAGGTTGATATTTGGGATCATCTTGAGAAGGATATCACTACACCTACCGAGATTCATTCCTGTTTTGGTGAAATATCATTTCATTCCCCACATTGTAGACAAGACGACTAGTTGGTTGATGTATGGGACTTTGGTTGGTTTATAATAGAGATCTCGTGTCTCTAGATAGATTCTCTTGCAAAATAAGATTTCAACCATATGCATGAGAAACATACATACAATGGTGAACTACTTGGAAAAGGTCAAAGAGTTGAGATATCAATTAGATGCCATAGGGACAAAAGTGGAATAAGGAACGACGTCCATTACCTTGAATAGAATTGATTCATATTGGAAAGCTTTTGTCCCAAGTGTTTGTGCTCATGGCCATTTACCAAATTATAAATTGAATCTTTTGGATAACCTTATGCATGTATAGATTAGGCTAGATCTATGTTTTGAGAAACAAAATAAATTATAAGACATAGCTCTTATTCGGAGGATGAGCAAGGGAAATAGGAAAGGGTACAACAAGGGTAAGAAGGAAGATTTAAGGAAAGGTAAGAAATATTTGAGTAAGGTGAAATGTTTTAGCTTTCACCATTTGGGACATTATGCTATCCAATGTTTGGATTAAAAGAAGGAGAGAACCAAGTAGAAAGAGGTTCTAACTAGTACTATAGTAAAATTAGATAAGGAATCATCCCAGCTTAAGACCACCTAAAGAAAAATGACATAAATATGAAACTTCTCATTCAGTTATTATGTACTTTCAACAACTAGGGTTTTAATTAAATATTTACATATAATACTTTGAAATTAAAACCACCACGCTAAAATCCCTTCAAACACTGAAAATTAAACAAGCACATTAAACACAACTATTTTTGGTCAATCTAGGTCGGGAAAAATCCCAACCTAGGGAAAGCACAAAGAGGAATTTTTTTATTAAGAAGAGTACACTCAAAAAAAAAAATTACATGAAAATTTATGCTTTCCTTTACTGACAAAGTTTCAAAAAAATCAGAATAGTAGCAAACTACCTCGAAAATTGTGCAAAAAAATAGTTGTACAGTCTATTGTACGACAAAACCACACGTGTTGTAAAACTTGTATGGTACTATCATTTTTCTGCCTCGATGTTTAATCCCACATGTTCTTGAAAACTCGGTTGTATGGTCTGTATGATATGCATTTAATGCACCAGTAAACAATCTTGGGAAATGTTCCCACATGTGTGATTGTACGGTCTGGCAGAGTGTTGTAAGGTCTACTTCAAGTTGTCTTGGAATGCATGCTTCTATTTTTACTTGGAAATCATGTCAATATTCCTTGGGAAACCGTTCTTCTGCTTTAGTATTTTCCTCTTTCTCTTCTTGGTGGTGGTGGTATCTCCTTTGCCCCTTTGTCATTATTTTATACTTTAAATTTTGTAACTACCTTCTTAACTACCCATCCAAGGGATAAGATTAAATTACAAAATCTAGGGTCTAAATTAAATGCACTTTTAATAATTAATTCACTAATTGTTAAATGCATCACTTAAATGAGACCCACATTCATAAAGTACAAAACACATTTCTATTTACATAAAAGTCACTTTTTACAGAAATATACATAAGGAACAAATCCTTAAAGTCCCTCTCATTAAACACACACCAAAGACATGAGAGAGTATGATGCAAGTGGCCTCAACCACTCACCTTTCAGAGTCACACAACTCTAATACCAACTGATCCTAGTGGCCTTATACGAATGACCTCAACCACCCGCTTTCATATTCACACATCTTTAAAACCCCTGATATATACACGTTGACCTGGTGCGGTCGGATCTGATCAAAGAGCACACAACAAATAACACATAATTGATATAATACCAAGGATTATGGTTTGTATTAACTTAGAAAACAATTACATGTGTGATTACAACTAAGGGTGAAGTCCCTTGCATCTCAATCGACCCTATACATTATAGCATAGTTTTATGGTTGTGCATGGTTTGTCTTCTCCTATAGGAGGAATACCATTAAAACTATTAGTTCTAATCCTTTTTTTTCTCTTGCCTCAATGGCTATCTATACATTTCGGCACCCACCATCATCACTTCTCTGCAACTATTTTACCTACCTGTGTTTTTTCCTGGACATGACCTGTCCTTCTAGGTTCTTGGAATTCAACATTCTCAAAATTCTTGTTGTTCGAATCTCAATCGGTACTAGTAGGCTCTCCTTATTCACCTATGTGACATTCCTATCACACCTCTGCTTGCTTGTTCATCTACGTTCCCTTCGACTATAATAATTTCTCACTTAGTATTCATTCCGTCTCATCGCCCATCATCAACCAAGAATTTGTTGGAATTCCCATGATGCTTCTCCTTCCATACCAACCTTTCACTCATCGACCTCCTCTTCTCCATGACCTATTGTAACTAATCTCAGCTTTGACTATCACCCATTCATTTCACCCACGTCGAATTCCTCTTATCGACTTATTTCTTCAACTAGACCAGCACTTGTATGGACTCTTTCTTCGACCACTTCACGGTAGTTGGTATTCCCTCTATCAAATTCACCATCAATCCACATAGCCCTTCGACTAGTTCTCACCTTCAGCTGTGATTTGAAATTTCCTTCAAGTAAACTCCTAGTCTATTCACGACCATCTAGACTTCAACTGTCCCTTTCCTTCACACATAAGGCCTTCAACTCTTCCCCTACAACTGCAACCATTCATATTCCTTCTACCTGGTATCCAACACGACCAATTACCTTGTCAGCTCACTCAGTCCTCTGACATACTTGTTGGTCTACAACCTGACCAGCTCCTTTCAACCATCTACATCGACTACTCAATCATCTGACTGATCCTTCTTTGACAACAACTTCTTAGCCACTTGCCACTACTTCTGGTCAATCACTCGACTAGTTCTCAACGACTATCTCTGTTGATCGCTCTCTTCAAACTGGCTACATTGGCTCACATGGTACCCATTTCTTCTTCCTGGAAGGTCATCATTTATTTTCCATTTAACTCCCTTGTCACCGATATTCATCGATCGGCCTTGGGTTGGATTCCCCTACATCAGAGGACCTTCAGAGTTAAATTTTTAACACTCCCTCCTAATGAGGGAGATCCTTCTGACACCATATGAATCTCCACCTATGATTCTTGATGTAGATCCCTCCTGATATGGAATGCCTCTTGGAGACAACTGCCTGACCCTGAACTAAAACTTTGATGCTTGAGAATACATCTAATCCTCATCAACCTACTCATCACCACTTTCCTATATAAGTCTTCTGCCAGTGCTCCGAAGAGATCCACTCTCCTCATCATAATAATTGTAAATAACATGTTTATAGGGTGCATCTCCTACCCCATCCTCTGACCCTAACTCATATAGGAATCCAGTTGTCCCTAGATGTAAAACATGTCATATCAATATATATAACTTGTCCCTGTGATCACCAACTAGGATAATGGTGCAAAAAGGTTCATCTTCCATATACAGAAAAACATGACTATACCTGACCATCATCCCATAACCCTCATCCTCAAAAGATGACACCAAGAGTTTACTAACTCTCATCGCAAGAACAAAAATAAATCCATGTATCTTCAAGACCTCACCAAGGCCAATGTGGAACCTGAATGTCCCAACCCCTTGAATAACTACATGTGGACTGTCAATATCTATCTATACATAATTTCATGGTCCCAACTCTATGATGATCTGGAAGGAATCATATAATCCGATCATATCTATGGTTGACCCACTATCAACTGTCCAAAAATGCGATTAACTCCCCACACTAGAGTGAATGAAGACTAGAGGAAATTCCTGCCCGAACTTTGCTGCAAACTTATCTACTGCAGTAGGTGTTGTTGTGTAATTCTATGTCTTCCCCTTATTCTTCTCAAGACATTTTGAGGCATAGTGTAACAACTAACCACACTGGAAGCACCTAATTTGACTCAAGTCTTCTCCTTATTATTCTTTGTCTTGGTTGCAAGTGTCATGTTTTGCTCAACATCCTCACTAACCTAACCAACCTAAGACCCTCTTGGATCTCCTCTTAGGTAAATTTATCCCATAATCTAGACCAACTAGGAATATTCTCTCTACCCACAATACACTTGACAAATATTCCCCACTTCTTGATGAATCCTTTCGAGGATATCCTCACCAACTCAGAGTCGGGGACAATATATCCTACAACTTCCAACTCGTCCTTCACCTGTGAAATACGAGTCAAATAGGAGGCTATATTCTCATCTTTAGTCATTTTTACACTGTGTAGCTTGTCTCTAAGCACCATATTGTAGTTCTCATTTTTAGCTTCAAATAATTGGTTCATAGTGTCCCCGTTACTTTAGTTGTTTTCTTTTTTGCTAAATGTGTAATCAAGTTATCTTTCAACCCCATCTAGGATTACTCTTTGAGCCCTAGCTTCAAGAGACTCATGCTCTTCAAGATCAGCCTTGTCTATTGGCTTGGTCATGGTACTATTAGAAAACTTCAATATTTTCCATTCCTTTAGTACTGCGGTTATTCTTACCTTCCATGGAAAGGTCATTTTTAGGGGCAGAATTTCACCAATTGGATATTTTTTGGCTTTTTTCAAAAAATAAATTCTCTATTTGAAAAAATAACATGTTCCATGGTACATAGTTGGATACACCATCCAACCTGTCCTCAAACCGTATACTCACCATTGTAAAATCACTCACAACTAGAACAACTGAAAGACTACCAAAACACTTTCTTCTGCACTTCTTTCAAAAGATCATTGTAAAACACTTGCTTGCTTCCTAACTCAATATCGCTCTGATTCCATCAAGAAAAATGGCATATATATAAAATGTATCATTCATACATTATGTCAAACACTTTCAAAAACTAGGGTTTTAATTAAAGATTCACATACAGTACTTTGAAATATAAACTATTATGTTAAAACCCCTTCAAACACTGAAAAATGAATAAGCACAATGAACATAACTATTTTTGGTCAATCTAGACTGGCCAAAACCCCAACCTGGGGGGAAACCCAAACAAAAAAATGTTTTAATAAGAAGAGTACACTCATAAATTTCTCTTACATGAAATTTTATCCTTTCCCTTACTGACAAAATTTCACAAAAATAAGAACAACAAACTACCTCGAAAATCATGCTAAAAAACAATGGTATGACTTGTTGTACGACCAACCCACACGTGTTGTACGACCTGTATGGTACTGTCAAAACATTGCCTCATTTTTTTATCCCACACATGCTTGAAAACTCTGTTGTACGGCATGCATTTAATGTAATAGTCAACAATTTTGGGAAATGTTCCCACACATGTGACTGTAAGGTATGACATAGTGTTGTACAGTATTCTTTAGTCTGCCTTAGAATGAATGCTGCTAGTTTTACTTGGAAATCATGTAATGTAACCAAGTCCCAGAAATAGGATAAAAATAACATAAATAGACCAAAAGAGATTAATTCGTTCCTTAATAATGAATAAAAGATATGAATAGAAATACCCTTTAAGGTAAGAACCTCCTTACATAATGTATTAAGTACATAAGACAAGACAAGATACAATGATGACTAAAATGAAAATATTTTCTTTCTATATATAGGAGACAAAGGTGTACAATAAAAACTAATGGACCCACTAGTACAACCAAGCTAATATCACTAATATCAAATACACCACAATACAAGTTGTAATGTGCAATACTATAGGGGGTAATGTGCCCAACATTTAGGGATTAGCAAATCATGTCAATCTGCCTTGGGAAAACCTTATTCTCCTTTAGTATTTTCCTCTTTCTCTTATTGGTGGTGGTTGTATCTCTTTTTCCCCTTTCTCATGGTTTTATACCTTAAATTTTGTAACTACATTCTCAACTTCCCATCCAAGGGCTAAGATTAAATTACAAGATCTTAGGTCTAAATTAACTGCACTTTTAATCATTAATTCACTAATTCTTAAATACATCACTTAAGTGAGACCCGCATTCATTAAGTATAAAACATATATTTATTTTCATAAAAGACACTTTATACATAAATACACATAAGGAACAAAGCCTTTGAGTCCCCCTCATCAAACACATGCAAAAATATGAGGGAGGGCATTCAGAGTTAACTTTTCAACACCATCTTCACCATGGTTTCTTGTTATTATTCTAACATTGTGTCAAGTATTGGTATGTGGGTAACAGGGCATGGAGACATATGGCTTATGACATGATGATGAAACCTTTCAACCAACTTTAGGACTAATAGGGTGTTACAGAGAAAATATTCCTATGGCTTGGGGTGGACCACAACAAACAATATGATACCAGAAATCAAATCCATTCCCAAGCATATTAGATAAATTAAAGAAACTAACCACCAAGTGATAAGAGCCTTACCTCAACTAGATGTTTGAAGACGACCATTGTTGAGCTCTCTATCAAAATCTTCTCCCTACAATTTTACCTCAACAACAAATAGATATCCAAGCATAATATATTAAGTGTTAGAATTCAATCTACCATATTCCATTTAAACATGTATAAAACATAGATACCATACTGGATATTTCTATTAATATTAAACATAGATACAATGGAAAACCTTTTTCGGAACCTCGTCAGAACCAATAAATCAAATCCCTCCATCTAGGCCTCCACCATTTCAATCCTCCATAATAAGGAAATCTCACAAAGATAATTGCAAGCTTGGAAGATGAACACAGATGGTTGTATGAACAAGGACAAAGGGATGCAGACTCAAGCATATAACAATGAGGAAAAATTTTGTTAGCCTCTTTACTCTCCAAGTTTCTCCTCCTATAATGCTTCACAAAGGCTCAATATACAGCCCTTCAATTGGAAATGGAGGGTCAAATCGGAGCGTTTTCAGACATATCGAAAGGCAAGGATCACGGTATTCGTTACTTAGTGGGTAAAACTCCAACTATTTTTTGTTTTGAGCACAAAACCTGATGTATGTGGGCAGTAATGGTGCAAGATGCGTATACACAAGCTGTAGAATTGGTGACCCGTCTATGTCTTCGAAAATGTATTTTTAAGGGTTATACTGAAGCATCAGGGCTATAATAGGTAAATGGGGTATAGTGAGTCTACATAGGGACAAGAGAATGCCATCAAGTCATGATGCATGAGGTGTGGCGAATCACGCTATAACAGAGGTATGCATAATTCTAGAGTTGGTTGATGGTTCGTCTTATCATGTGAGAGGATCGGGATCCATTTCCTTTTGAACACCATCCGGTAAATTTTTTAGTTGAATGATGTTTTGTTTTTTCTTGTTTTGAAGAATTTTATTTAATTTTTCTTTTATGGAATGCCTTCAGTGTAGGGTTATATTTGAAAGACAACAATGCACTATTAGTGATTATATTCTAACATCTCCAAGGACATTGTCTAGAGGTGTGTGAGTTGGTTTCCTTTATAGGTTTCTTGCTAATCCCATGGAACTTAAACATGTTATTGAGATGTTGGTTGAGCCTTTTAGTTTCAAAGGATGCATATGGAAATATGCCATGGAAATAGGTTCAAAACCTATTTTGGAATCAATCAATGATTGATTCCAAACTTATAGATAATGCATGGAGAGGTGAAAAGTATAATGGAAAGGTATTGGAGTCTCTCATAAATAGGGAGCTAACATTAATGAGATTATTGATAAATAATTACTAGATAATTCTTTCAAAAAGAGGGATTTGTCCCTGTTGAGGTTTTTTCTTTAGTTGTTGGAAATTTTAAGATACATAGAAAAGATAGCCATGTTTACACTCTATTGGGGCCTTGTGTGTTTTTTTGGTTTCGCTATGATTTCTTGGTATTAAAGGATCAATGAATTGACTTATGCATAATTTTGTCTTTATGATTTTGAAGGATTTAATCCCCTTATGCTTTCTTTTGTATGGATATGTGATCATGATTTTTGCAAGAATCCCTAAACAACTAATGATTTGGTGTTTAAAAATTTTGTCCCATTAATTTGATATAAAGGAGTTGGAGTGTGGTAGCTTGTTGATGGTCTGGGGTTATGCTCATTGATATTCATAGGTGGTCAATCCCTTAACGTAAGGGAGGTTTAAAATAATTCCATAGTATCTTGTAGCTTAGATATAATGAGACTTCCACGTCATGCAAAATATACATTCTAGTGTAACAAAATACTATGGTGAGACAATATGTGAAGTTTGATGAGGATATGAAGTGCTCTAGCTCACAAGTGTCTCCTTTAATGACTAGATTAAGTGCATAGGTTTTTGTTCCAGAGGTTGATTTAAAGGTTATTAAAGAATTTGATTCAGGTGTGGATGGGTTTAGTTTGGGAATGGATATGCACTCACCCTCTAGTTCTACCACAACACACTTGAATCCAAGATGGATTACTCATACATTATAGGATGACAAGAGTATGTAGGATCACCTCAATCATCAATGAGGATGAGTATTACCTCTAGAGTATATGATAACAATATTGCATTGGCTTCTTCTATTTGTGGCCCCTCTAATTGTTTTAAGGAAATGAGGTATGATTTCTTGATGAGGTTGATTTCCAAATGGACTTACAGATTATGGTATGTTAAGATTTGTATATTCAAGGTAAGTGTTGGTTGTAGAGGGATCATATTATTGTTAATGAAAAGACTTTCATCACAAAGAGGGAGTGTTAGCTTTTGGAGTTTCTTTGAAAGTATTCACACCATGCTTGGGGTGCTCCATATGATGTGAGGTAAATGGGGTGTAGATTACCCTTGGCTATATAATTATGGACATCGTCACATCACATTGTTGTTATATAGTTCATGGATTACCATACCTTGAATTCTTTCTTATGTGGCACACTTCCTTGAATAATTCTAGACCTAAATGGAATGACAAAATTAATAATGGGTGCACACGTGGAGAACTTAGTAAATTTATTAGATGGTGACTCACTTTGGAAGAGGAGCATTCAAAATGATCTTGGAGGAGGGAGTTGAGCCCTATATGGTATGGGGACACTTGGTTTCTTGCATGGAGGATTGTACTTGAGTTGATTATGCTTAGGTTAAGAAGTGATTTGTAGGTGTGGTGGACCCAAAGGTACACATGGATTAGGAGGAGCATTGCAGCATTAGACAACTTTGGAGAAGGATCATTGGACCTTACTTGAATATCATTAGTACTTAAAGTATTTCTTGTTAAACATGCATGCCTTGGATCTTGACATGTACCAACAAGAGTTGGAGCACTTCAAATGTTGACCTATCTTGTGTAGTGTTTGGTTTCTTGTATTTTATTGGGTCCACTTTGTATTATTACCCTCCATCACCTTTCATATAATTAAAGGGAGAAGCGATTCATTCCATCACTTCATTATTTTCCACTCATGTAATCACATACGTGTGTTAGATATGTGAGACATAAGTGAAATAATATATTTAAATACTCTTTGTCATTTGTAATTTCATTATTTGTCTTAAACACTAGGGTTCTAGAGGATATTCAAAGGAATAATTAGGGCTAATATTTTCCTCTAAGGACAGAATGAATACTAGGATTTAGGATAAACACTAGAGGATAAAAATAATCATTTGGTCTTATAGCTCTTGTGAAAGAGAAGACTATGGTTTTTTGGCATCTGTAAACCCTAGTGCTACTTGGTTTGCTTGTTGTGGGAAAAATAGAGGGACAATATCTTTTACATTTGTGGGATGCAAGTGTAAGTGCAAAGGAAGACTTTTCAATGTATATGCTAACTTGTTGAGGATCTTTGGTGGATTGACTACCTTTGGTTAGGAGTGATTCATAGCTAAAAGTTAGAGGCTATGTTTTTCTTATCATTTTCCTAACAAGTGTTTGTAGATATTGACCTATACCAGTTGTATTGAATATGCTCTCATTTTCCTAACAAGAGTTTGTAGAGATTGACCTATACCTATTGTATTGAATATGCTCTAATTTTCCTAACAAGTGTTTGTATAGATTGACCTATACCAGTTGTATTGAATATCCGCTCATTTTCATAACAAGTGTTTGTAGAGATTGACCTATACCAGTTGTGTTGAATATGCTCTCATTTTCCTAACAAGTGTTTGTAGAGATTGACCTATACTAGTTGTATTGAATATGCTCTCATTTTCCTAACAAGTGTTTGTAAAGATTGACATATACTAGAGATCATTTTTCTAACAATTGTTTGTAAAGATTGACCGATACCAGTTGTATTGAATATGCTCTACATGTGAATTCAAAAATAAATGACCGTATGTGTAAATGATGTAAATGTGCTAGTATGGACTCCTCGTGTTGAGCTTAAGGCCAAGAATAGGATAATGAATATCTAGGCATGTAGATGTTGTAGCTATACTTATAATATGGATTTGAGGTAGACTTTTCACTATGAACTCAAAGTGACCCAAGAAATTTTTTAAGGATCATTAATTTTCTTAAAGTGTATAAGCCTTAGTGAATCTTACTAATTGTCGAATTTTCAGCCATAAAAAGCTTGGTGATATTTTTTTAAAATATTCAAATATTTGTGGACAATCGTTTTTTTTTAAAACCCATGGGATCAATTTCACCCTTCATATTTCCCCTAACACAAAGGGGCTACAATTCCACAAAGGGAATAGTAAAGAGGGATTTAGGGAAACTAATTACTTAATTCCAAGTGTCAACCTAAGATTTCATATCTTTTTCCATCATATCCCTTAAATGAAGCACAATGCACTTCAATTGAGGGCACCCGCAAGAACCTGCTACCCAAATATGATGTAATGGGAGCACGCAAGTGGGTCAAATCAACAACGTGCACGCACCTCCTGGATGTGCGCATGCACTCCTACTTCGGCAATGGTGAACCTCCATGTCAGATTGCCAGCGTGGACAATAAGAGTGCGCAAACACCCCTACTAACACGTGTGCGTGCCTATGCGCACTTGCATATGTGGATGTGTGTGCGTGTTTGGAGCGATCGCACATAGGGACACGTGCGTCCCTATGTTTTAAAAAAAATAATGAACAATTGTTTTGTTTTCTACCCACCCGCGAGCGCGCAAGGAGGCGTGAACGACCCACCAAGGAGACGAAAATGACCCCTAAGGAGCCCAACGAAATTTTCCAACTTACCTAAAACAATGTTGGAGTAAGGTAAATAGAGTAGGAATGTAATTTTTTTTGTTTATTTCAATGTTTTTTATTGTTTTTCAAATAAAATACAAAATTAAAAAATTTGAAAATCAATTGAAATGGGAAAAGTTTGATATTACAGGTACAAATTACCTAAACACAATGACAAATACCAATGAACCATCCCAAGAAAGGAATGAAACAAACCAATCAGAGGACCCAAACCCTGAATTAAACCAAGAAAACTCCAAAGATGAATTACACGGGGATTTAAACCAATTAAGAATTTTGAGTGATGAACTGAAGAAGACTAGGGAACCCTCTCAGGTTTCCCTCACCACATCACTACAAAACATAATAGAATCTATCAACATTTCCCACAGTGAGATAACCAATTTGATCAAATATAGGGTTCAAATGAGATAGCATTATAGCACTGGTACATCCAAAGAGGATATAAAAAATCTGAATATCACAAAAGCCCAACTATGGAGCAAATTTATAGATCCGAGAACAGGACAGCCTCCAGATGTGAGGAAGAGGTGAGTTTGCATGGAATGGTGTAATTACCAGCCATGGAGAGACAACTAGAGGAAGATATGGTTCATGGTTTTTGACAAGCCTCCATGCAACAATGTCGAGGCCCCACAATATTTTCTTAGGAAACTATGGGCTGAGTTTGTGTTAGGGTTCCATGTGAACTACTTTGACATCATGATTTCTAGGGCATCGGTTTTGGCTCAGGCCAAGATCGACCTCACGCCCACCGGAACCCACTCAGAGGACCTCCTGCACCTAGGCGAGAGCCAAACACGCTTCCTCAACCCCCCTGGGTTAGCTAGCGGGCTCGATGAGATCCATGAGTCCATTAGACATGCCACATGGAACCTTCTCAAGCATACCACATTTGTGGCTACGTCCTCGCAGAGTGAGCAGGACCACCCCAAGAGACACACTTATGCACGGTCTACCGGTGGTAGGCCAAGGAGAGCAGCTACAGGTGGTAGCCAAGATGATCCATCTAGCTCAATGGGAGTAGTTCCAAATCGTTGTTCTCATTTTGGGAATCCATGTCAGGTTCCCTTGTAGGAGCATGCCACAGAGAGCTACCTACACCAGGTTAGTTATTGTTTTATTTAATGTTCAAGTATTGATTATATGTTATGAAATCTCATAATTTATAATAAATTTATCTTAGAATCAGATGTTGATGACTTTCTTTTTTTAATGTACATCTATTCAGTGTTGAGTCTCCAACACCCGAGTGGGAGGATGATGGTTCCTTCAACCTAGATGGAGCCATGGCAGCTGCAGAGGACATCGCAGCACCATACACACAGGTATTTTTCTTTCAGTAATTAAATTTAATGTTAGTAGTTAATCTTGTCCTCTAATGGAGTTAATATTTTGTAATTGAATCTACATATCTTTGTGCAAATGAACATGTGTTTGCAGGATTGAGTGATTAGCCATCCCCATTGGGGATCAGCAGATCCCCTCGTGACCAGGTATCTTGTAATAAAGTATAAATTTAATTTCAATTTTGATGGCTTAGATTTGTATAGTTATATTTTTTATGTACTAATATATGAGGCCATGAATATGTATGCAAGTCAGAGTACATAGTCACGTCAGTGTCACTATATCTCCATTGACTGCCTTTTTCCCACCATATATGCCAGGTGTATCCCCTGGCATACATGTCCCTTTCCTTGCATCCCTCCCCACCCCATTCA